>PVIW01003546.1:0-163617 GCA_004026585.1 Noctilio leporinus
TGGTCACTCTTGATTTTGCTCTCCCATTCATTAATAAATTTTGCGAGCACGCTAATAGGCTCGCTGATCTGTAATTCTTTACCACGTTGGGGAGAAGAATCAGGGTTTCTCCCGTAACACCAGCACGGACCCAAAAGAGGGCTCTGGGGCTGCCCCCCTGCGTGTGACCCGGACTTCTGCGCGTGCCGGGGTGGGCACCGCCCGGCATAGGCCAGCAAGCCAGGCACCAGCTAATCAGGCCAGTCCACCACTCTTCTCTCCTGGAGCTTCTGCGTTGAGGGCCATAGGTCTCTGGGATGACAGCTTAAAAATGTGTGATTGTCCCATGGTGATGGCCTCTAGAGGTCCATGGAAAAACATCTCAACAGCTGGGGTTTCACTCAGAACTTCCAAGATTCTGTTGGTGTCAGCATTAGGAAAACCCTCAGCCCATTGTGTTGTCCAGCAGGGACAGCCAAGTCAGTTCAGGGGCCCCTGGAGCCCAGGTCCCCACCCTGGGCACAAGGAGGACCGGGGGCTGGGCTGGGAGGGGCAGAGGGAGGCCTCGTGGTAAACTGAGGCCAGGGCGGCTCTGGCTATCTCCTTTTCTGAAAGGGATCCTGGGGAAAATGATGCCTTGCGGGGCTTCAAAAGCCGACTAAGGTTCTTTCAAAGGCTGCTTAGTTAGATGCGACATGTGGTCGCTTTGCTTAGAGTCAACAGTCACTGACCAGGTTGGCAACTGGGTCTGGGCCCAACACAGGCTCCCCACGACTCCCTCCTTCCCAGAGCACAGCGTCAGCCACCTCCCCCTGATTCTGAGGCTGCCCTGCCCCGTGTACCCTCTCAGCTGCTCACCCCGCAGGCGTACCCTCCTGGGCCTGCCACCCAGGCCTCACCCCTGCACTCCTCCCTGACCCTGTCTCCCATCCTTCCCATTTTCTCACTCCTTCCTGCTGTACCTCGGCTTCCACCCCCAAAAAACCCCACACTCTCAGCCTCTGTTTCTCCCACCTCCACCCTTTCTGACATCGCTCTCGTCTGTCCTAAAACTGCATCATTCATTTGCCCAACCCTCAGTTCTTGTACCCCTTGTCCACCCTCTTCCCTCATACATCTAAGTCAGTGGTTTTCAACCAGGGGAGATTTTGCACCCCCACCCCCTGCCTTGGATTGGAACACTTGGCAACTTTCTGGAGAAGTTTTCAGTTGTCCCATCTGCATGAATAAAGCAAGACCAGCTCTGCACACTTGTGCTTTTTAGTGTCTGTCCTTCTGTGAGGGCTTCCGAGATTGCAGGCTGTGCCTGTCATGGTCTCATGATCTGGCTACCATTTAGCACATAGTAGGTATCCCAAATACAGGTGGACTGTTCCTGGAAAAGACATTCTGGTGGGGCCAAATAGTGACCACAGATACGAGAAAGCTGCAAGAATGAAGTCATTAGAATCCCTTTTGAACCAAGAAAGAGAGGGGCAGAGGGGGAAACCGAAGCTTACTTAGTCAACTGCCCATCCCGATGTCCTCGAGGCTATGAGGCAGGAAGAGAGGGGGGACAAGGGACAATTATGGCCCACTGTCCACTGGGAGTAGCTGCAAGGCTTTCTCTTCTTCCCTCAGGACACATTCTTGTACATCCAAGGGCTGGATCTGAAGCAGCCACACATAATGCTCACTAAAGAGTAGCTGCTCTAATTACTGTTTACATCAAGCTCATCTCTGGGATCTGCAGAACTCGGGGGGGAGGGGCGAGGACGGAGGGCTGGGGCTGGGAGGTGACTCACGCAGCGGGTTTGTCACAGCGGGCCTGGGGAGCTCCTGCAGCAGCAGACAGGAGGGGGTTATAAAGGAAAGAGCCCCTGGTCCGCTGTCCCTGCCCACCAGCTCCGTGCAAGGGCATTGTGGGGAAGGCCCCAAAGCTGTGCTTGTGTTTCTGCCTGGGCTACATACCCGGCCAGGCTGCTGGCGTTTCCTGAGGACAAATCAGGACCCAGTGGTGGGTGGAAGGGACATGACAGGGCACCAGACAAGTAATGTAAAAGGATGCAGACAAGACCCTCCCCTGGGCCAATGCGAGTGAAACCTGGAGCTTGGGGTGAAACCTGAGCCTCCAAGGGCTCGGGGACTCAGCATATTCGTTTGGAATACTAGAAACCCGGCAGCCTCTATCTTCAACACTACATTCCAGTAAATAATAAACTTCTTAAGAGTATCTCTTATCTTTGTATCTGCAGCAGGGGGTTTCTGATTAGAACTCTCTCCGGGGCAATGAATTCCTTATCTCTGGACATCTTCAAGTGCAGATGAAAGGAACAGCCCCTCGGGAGGCATATTAACTAAGAACTCATCAGTGGGACCAGGGGCAGGGAAGGCCCCTCCCCAGCATAAGATTGCTTTTGGTGACCCGGTGTGCTGTGGGGGTGGGCTTTGGGGGGGGTGAGAAAGCAGTCCGTTCGTTCCCAACGGGGAGACCAGTCCTCTCCTCAGCGGGCTCAGAAAACAGGGCTCCCTCTGAGCAACCCTGGAGGTGGGACTGTGGCTGCTTCCCCAGTGGGCCCTGTTGCACGGCGACCCCCCTTCTCAACCTGGAGTCATCTTGCCGCTCATGGGGCTGTGCTGCTGACTGACCTCTCCAGCCCTTTTGCGTCTCCAGGATCTGCCCCACTTTCCTTTCACCTGCTCTTCACCTTTACAGGCCAGGCCAGCGCAGGGACTGACTAATGGACCCTGACCTGCCTCCTGACCAGGTCCCCACTGGCTCACCTCCAGCTGGGCTTCCCTAAAAGCACGCCTCATCCGCCTGCTGTGAGCCTTTCTAGCTCATTCCTGAGGCCCTTCCCCTCACCCCGGGAGCTGGGAGGTGGGAGGGTTGCATCCTGCCCTCCCACCTACCCAGCAGGGTTCTCAGGGGAGGGGCTTTCCTTACTGGAAACCACTTGAAGCTTCCTAGTGATCTTCACGTTGACCATGCTCCAGGGAGCCTATCTCCCCTGGGAGGCTGAAATGGAAAAGTTAAGAAAAACAGCTGAGGACACACACGCAGTTGGGGTTGGAAGGCTCCCTCCTGCTGTCCCTTGGAGGGAAGAGCTGGCTGCCCACTCTGGGGCCTGGCGGGAAGTGGGAGACGGGACCTGGCGCCACTCTTCAGATGTGCCCTGGGCCAGCGGAAAAGCCCAGAGGGCAGCCGATTTAGCCTTGCCCTGACCTCTGGCATCTCTGGTCCCAGTCTCAGTGATGGTCGTGTGGGGAGGGGTAAGCTCCAAGCTCCAAGCCCTAGAGGCACCAGGCAAAGTGGGTTACCAGGTCATTGCCCTGAGGGTGTGTGGTCCAGGGCCTGGCACGCTGGACTTGATCAAGTGTTGCCACCAAGTTTTATTCTACGTTGGCCAGATTGTTGCCACTTTAGTCACCCTCGAGCCAGCAATTTGCGAAGGGTTAGGTGCCTCATCTGAAGCTGATTGATCAAACATGATTTTTCTTGGAGGTTCTGGGAGAAGGACGTGTAATAATGCCAGGAACTTGCTGGAGGCTGTGCCGTGCGGAACCAGTTGACCTTCTGGGCTGAATTTTATCTGGCCGGGGGAAGCCTCGCACAGAGCCCCTCCCAGCCGCCCCACCCACTGGTCCCGGGCGCCCAGAGCTAGTTCCTGGGGCCACGCACCTCCGCGCCCTCAGACCTGACGTGCCCCCTCTGTGTCCACAGGCTGCTGAACAGAATGTCCGCGGACGACCGGCACCTGAGCTCCAGCTGCGGCTCCTTCATCAAGACGGAGCCGTCCAGCCCGTGCTCGGGCATCGACGCCCTCAGCCACCACAGTCCCAGTAGCTCGTCGGACGCCAGCGGCGCCTTTGGCCTGGCCCTGGGCGCCCACGCCAACGGTCTGGACTCGCCGCCCATGTTCGCCGGCGCCGGGCTGGGGGGCACCCCGTGTCGCAAGAGCTACGAGGACTGTGCCAGCGGCATCATGGAGGACTCGGCCATCAAGTGCGAGTACATGCTGAACGCCATCCCCAAGCGCCTGTGCCTCGTGTGCGGGGACGTCGCGTCCGGCTACCACTACGGCGTGGCCTCCTGCGAGGCCTGCAAGGCTTTCTTCAAGAGGACCATCCAAGGTGCGCGACAGCGGGGCGCCGGGCGGGGCGCGGGGGCGCCGCGGGGACCGCGCGACCCGCCACCTGCCCGTCGGGTCTGGTGCTGGGAGCGGGGCTCACGGGCCCCCTTCTCTGTCTCCCGGGTTTTCTCCAGCACTGCTGCTGCAATGGCATGCCACCCCATAATATGGCACCCCAGAAAACCTCAAAAATCGCGCGCCATGCCTCATCAGGGGTGTGCCTCTTACTGGGACAGGGAACGCGTCCAACGTGTGCTCCTCACCAAGCTTATGGGGGGCGGGGGGAGGCTGCCTTGTTTGCCCTGCAGTGGCAAACCTCTGGGAATAGAAAGGGCCTTTCTCTCTCTCTCTTTCTTATTACACAAGTGAAATATGACTTATTTTTTTCCGTTGTGAAAGGCTCAGGCCGGCTGCGTAAGGACATGCCCCCATCCCCCACCCCTGGCCCCTCACCCTGTCGGGATCCCAGTGTGGCCTGTTTTCTAGGATTTTTTCAAGGCCTCTGCATATCAGCTGAGTCAAGTCCCAGTGGCTGTGGGGGTGGCTGCTTCTTTCAACGGGTGGTGGAGCAAATCATTCCGATGACGGTGACGAAGCCCTGATGGGTCCCCTCTGTAAAGGGGCCCCTAGTTATACTGGGGATAATGATGGGCGGTTACAAGTTCAAGGTGTGGGCCCAGCCCAGAGAGACGGCGGGGCCTACATGGCTGAGCCTCTTACTGCAGCAGCAGGCGCGGGTAGTAGAACGCCGGTGACACCCATCCAACCAAGTCTTTACAGAGCACTGTTCCAGGTGCTGGCGACAGGGCACAGAGCCCTGCTCCTGAGCAATGCCCCTGGGACAGACTAGGGAAAACCCAAGGGTCCCAAGGCAGTCCTTCCCCCATTTCCATTTTGGAAGAGGCAGGTCCAGCTTCCCTGGGATGGTTCTCTGTGTACTCACCAAGTATGTATTTGTTGAGATCTCTTCAGATGCCAGTTTATTTATGAAACCAATTGCAGGTATTAAAATGGATGATGTTTCCAATTCTGCATATTAATCCAGGTGATAGGGTGCAGTGGCTAGCCACTTGGGCGCCTGGGTCAGACAGCTCCGTCCATTACCCACAGCTGAAAACACCATGAGCCTTAGTTTCTCTCACCTTCAGTGAGAGGATACTGTCCCCACCTCACAGAGGACTGACTTAGTCTGTATCAAGCACTTAGAGTGTACACTGGCACCTCGTAAGTACAAAGTAAATGTTAGCAATTATTATTTTCACTTTTACAATATCACTTAAGACATCGTTACTAAAACAACGAATATGCAATTTGTTTTACTTTACAGAGCAAGCTTTTATGACATATATGGAAGTCAAGAAATACCTAGTTTGACTTCACAGGCTTTAAATTATTTTAGCTATTTTAGTTATAGGTAGTAATTATTCATTTTTAAAAAGGAACTCTTTAAAAAATAGTAAGTGTGGCAAAAATTCAAACCGTGCAAAAGAGCAAAACAGTACAAAGTAAATTTTAACAAACTTCTGACTCTGGTTCCCTGAACTTTTCCCCAGAAAGGGTCATAATAACAATTTCTTCCAGCAAATATTTATGGAGCATCAGGCAGTGTGCTAGTCTCCAGCACAGTGAATGAATGCATCTGGCCCCTGCCTGCTTCGTACCCCTGTTCTGGGAAGAGGTCCTGTCACCCCCAGATTCGAAAAGCATTGCATGGTGGTTATAAGCCTCCTGCCTCAGCCAGGGTTGAAAACCTCCAGGCTGATGTCTACTCAATATCCTCAGACATTTGACAAATAAACGTGAGATGTTTAAACCAATTTAAGTTACTGAAATAGTTTTCTGTTTTTTTTTCTTCACAAATTGGGAAATGATCTTGGGGAGATTGACTCCATGAATTCAGTTTTTGAAAAATTGCTTTTGAGGAGAGAATGACATTTCCTCCTCTCTATCATCTACTTAAATGAGCTGGAGAGTTCTGGATCAAATGTTCTCAAGGCAGAGGCTGGTGCAGACTCAGAAATCCACTTAGTCTCTCAACAGAGGACCGCTGCTGAGAATGTCCTGAGCAAATCAGGAGGAGGATTTGTAAACAATCTTAATTACTTGCTACCACGAATAGGATAACAATCTCTTCTGGGAAGTCAAAGGACAAACAGAGGCATTTTAGCACAGTCAAAACTGAACTCCTCTCTTCCCTTTCTCACTGGAAGAGCTTCATGTTTATAACTAGAGAGAGGTTTCTATCTAGAACAGGGAAAAGTAAATTCTGGTTATTTTACTAGCTCTTTGGTTTTGTTCTCACAAAGATTCTAAGTCCATTGTTTCTGAATGTAATCATTGTAGAAGAATTGGAAAAGATAAGTAAAGTATAGAAGAGGGGAAAAATGACCTGTGATTAACTGGATAATCCCAGAGGCAAGCTAAGAACTGAGTGAGGATTTGTGGAGTCTTTGCCCTGAGTAAGGAACCACAGGGGAAGCCAAAGAGGACACATGTCTGCCCCTCAGAAACTTAGAACATCTGAGTCTGCAGGCGTAGCTCCAGGCAGCTTCCCAATTAAAAAGCATCTTTTCAAAAGTCCAACTTTCTCCGGGAGCCTCTAGTCGTAGAATGATCCATTCACAAATAAGTGACTACTTGGACAGCTCAGAAAATCATGCTAGCTCACACCTACCTCCCTGAGGTCACCGTTAGTCTGCATGATTCAGTGATTGCACCAATATGCAAGGAAGTTTTGCAGAAGCAAGGACAGCATGATAGAATTCGGGAGAGAGGCCTCAGTCACTCCCTCCCTCTCTACAAATATCCACTGAGCCCTGACTTGGCTGTGCTAGGGGCTAGCACTTTGGGGTGGGAGAGGCTGCAGGCTGCCCCTGCTTTTTTATTGTAAATCAAGTTTACTGGGACTGGCCACACCTATAGTCTATGGCTGCTTTGAGGATCCAAGAGCAAAACTGAGTAGTTGCAACATAGGCCTTCGGGCCACAAAGCCTAAAATATTTACTATCCAGCCCTTTACAGAAAAAAGGTGCGCTCCCTTGCACAACAGCGTTAAACAAGGTAGATGCCATCCTCTTCCCTGGAGTTTATTCCAACTCTTGCCAGATTCTCTGCTATGAAAAGGAGTTGCTTGTCACTGCTGGGGGTTGTAGTGACAGTCACCCAGAGGAGATGAGCTCAGAGGTAGAGTAAAAAGGCACCTTCCTGGAGGAACTGAAATGTCTCCCAAGGAGCTAATCCTCCACCTGATTGAATTTACTAGCATATTTTTTTTAAAAGATTTTATTTCATTATTTCTAGAAAGAGGGGAAAGGAGAGAGGCAGAGAGGGAGAGAGACATCAATGTACGGTTGCTTTTCACCTGCCTTCAGCCACAGACCTGACTGGAGGCCTGGCTTGCAACCTGGTTATGTGCCCTGGCTGGGGAATCGAACCTGCGACCTTTGGGTTCACAGGCCGGCACCTTATCCACTGTGCTACCAGCCAGGGCTACTAGCATATTTAAAGCAGAAAAAAATGTGCCCATCAAAAAAGCATTGATCAGCCCTGGGGACATAGAATAAAAGGTGGACCTTGACTAAGGCCCCACTCCTAGGAAAGGGAGTCAGCCTGCTGTGGTCAAACAGTCCATTGACCCGATCTGGTTCTCCAGTCGGTCTTCTGCTTGGCGTGAGCTTGGTTAGTTAGGCCAGTCGGCTTCTCGTCCTTGAGCGCGCAGACATCTCTGAGCTTCTTTGTCAGGTTTCCATGTTTGAGCCTTGTGAGCCTGTCCCCTGCCCCTGAAGAGATGGAGGCCTTTTCTGTGGCTTCTGGATCCTAAGGCTGAGGGCCAGATTCTGCACTGTGACACTGACCCCCACAGCCATGGGGACCTGTGTAGTGAGTACCGAAATAGGGGGAGCCGCCCCGGGCCTTTTCCAAGCCCTACTCTTCGACCCGGTTGTCCTCTCATTCTCTGCGTTGACCCTGCCTCCTGCTCCATTGAGAAACTAGGAGCTCCAGGTGGGAACTCCCTCAGCTTGTTTCCACCAAAACTACCCACCATGTGCAGCATCTGTCACTCATTAGTTGAGTAGCTATTTATCACTGCGTGGTCACTGCTGAAGATGTCTTCTTCCCCAGACTCAGCACTTCCCAGGCTTTGAATCTCTCTTCCCTGCTTCCCGAAGCCCCTCTCACCCATTATCTCCCCTCTTTAAAAATATTCTTCTCACTCTGTACAGCCTCCTGTCTGTCAGCATTTAAATACCTCTAGTTAAGAAAAAAAATTACAGATCTTCCCTCGAACTTCAGCTTCCAGTACCCTCCTCCTCTTCCTCCTCTTAGTTCTTTTTTTTTTTTTAATTTTATTGTTGTTGTATTATATCCATCCCCTTTTTGCTCCCCTCTGTCCCCCTCCCCACCCACCCATTTCCCCCAAAGTCAATCCCACCTGTTGTCCATGTCCATGCCTCCTCTTAGTTCTTGACTCACCTTAAAAGTCTCTCCTTCTGCGCCTAAGATCTCCTGCCCATGGCTGCACCTGCCCCTGGAGTCAGGATGCACTGCAATTCCATAGCTCTCACCCTCAACTCCTCCAAATTCCACCTCCTTTAACATCCAATGAATATTTCCACTCAGATGTCCCAGAAGCACCCCAAATGCAACAAGTGCAAACCATCCAACATTTCTCTTTGCAGCCCCAATTCAGTCTCAATCACTTCTCCAGTATTTAAGCCAGAAAAGGGTCTTTTCTTTAACTCCGCTTCCTGCCCTGAGGGCCCCTCCGTTCCAACCCAACAGTTTCTCTCCATCCCCCCTGGTTTCAGCTGCAGGCTCACCCCTTCCCAGCCTGGCATCTTCAGCGCTGCTGGGCAGACCTTTCTGAACACGCGTATGAGCCTGCCTCTTCTGTCTTCCTGTGGGCAAAATCAAAGCTCCTGCACATGATTGAGGGTGTCCTTCAGGGTTGCCCCACAATGACCTTGCACCTCATCTTGTGCCCCTCTCCCTTGCAGGCTGGAGCCTGGCCTGACTGCTCTGTTTTCTCGTTTCCAGAACCTGTCCCATGCCTTCAATTTCTAGGCTTCGCACGCAGTCTTCTAGTGTTCTATTCTAGTCTTTCCTTTGCTCCCCATCCCAACCTCCAGTCCTTACTTTTGTCCATTAGCTGGCATGTCCTCCAGGAAGCCCCCTTGGATTTCCTTCTCTTGTTTGACATTTGAAGCAACCCCACTGGGTGCTCCCGTAAATCTCCCAATACACCAGCAATACCTTCCACAGTGTATGGTTATTGCAATTACTTGTCCAATTTCCCAAGAAGACTGTAAGCTCTTAGGGAACAGCATTACATGTACCTTGATTTTTCACTGAGCCCCACATCCGCCCACAGAACCTGGCACATAGGAAATTCTCCATGTGTCTGAATAGAAGGTGATCCCCAAAGCAATCCTCTATTTTCCCAGTGAGGACAAACCAAAGAAGTTTGGCCAACTGTATATATATAAACTTTAAGGGATCTAGATAAACTAGTCAGATATCTACTTATAAAAATGTGCCAATTTTTGTTATGTTGCATTTTAAGTCACATTGTGTAAAACAATATATTTTTTGAAACGTTTTTCTACTCACATTTTATAAAGCAAACTTTTCATGGGAATCTTTGATAACAGTACCTTTGCCTGCTCTAGGGCTACTTTTTGAGTCATTTTACACAGTATTTTTTTTTTTTTTTTTTTTACACAGCATTTTAGAACACCCTCTAGTCACCTGCCTTTCCATTACTTAAGAGTTTATGATCATGTTTGGGTTGCTATCCCTAAAATTTTTACTTTGAGCCATAAGTCTAGTTGCTAGACCATCAAGACAGTTCTTCATTTGTGTCAGTTTACAGTCATGATTTCTGCAATGTGTCAGGTCTGGTCTGCTTTTGACACTGCACATCTGTCATTGTGAGGTCATTCTCAGGCATAACTGAACCTGTGTAAAATGTCTTGATCCCCCCACCTCTTTGTCGATTCACTTGGGTCCCTAGCGTTGATTGCAGTCTCCTCAAATGGTCGTTGTTCAATATAAAGTGATTGATGTAGCACCTCTAATAGGAGACCTCATAAAGGCTCATAACTTTAGCAACTTCTTTTTCTAACGGACAATGTCTGGGGAAAGCTGCAGTCTCACATTTGAGCCTATGAGACAATGGTTCAGTCCCAGCCGCTGTTCTAGGAGTTGAAGATGGAGCCATGGCTCTCCCTTGGTGGCCTTGCCTTCCAGCGAGGAAGGCTGGTACTAAATATGATAACAAATAAGGAAGCCCAATGACAGACTGAGACTAGAAAAACCAGAGACTATAGGTGGTTGAGAGAGGGGGTCTAATACAGACGGAGGTGTAGGGCAGGCCGCGCTAAGGTGACTTTCAAGGGAAGGTGAAGCATGTGAAAGGCTCCTGGGACCAGTGAGGGAGGAAACAGCCATGTGTTGCAGGACCAGAGGGAAGGCCAGTTTGGACTGAGGGAGGGGTGGAAGGAGGTGGGCTGGAGAGGTTGGCGAAGTTGAGGAGCCCTGGCGAGTGCCACACGTGGATTTTCTTCTAGGTGGGACGACACTATTGACACGTGAATGAACACACGGTGCACTGGCCGAAGGGGCTATGCAGAGGGTAAAGCCACCCTGCGCCCCTCCTTAAGTTCCCAGGGCATGTGGCCAACTTTGCAGGACACTGGGAGGCCCCTCGAGCCAGCACCTGGGTCTGTGACTCAAGACAAGGAGGAGCAAGTGAGCGGGAGGCCCTGGCACGGGGCCTCCCCTGTTCACCGGGGCCCAGGTGCGGGCATGGAAGGCAGATCCCCGAGGACAGGGGCGGTGGCATGATTGATGGGTTCTTCTGTCTTGGACCACCTCCAGGCCTTTTGTCCTGGAGAATAAGACTGGAAGGCCCCAGAGGGACACAAGACAACAGGGGTGCAGAGACAAAGCCTGGAGTGGGGTACCACTCGCCAGTCAGTTGACCTTGGGCAGGGACATGGGTCCTCTGGCCTCAGTTTCCTCGTTTATACAACAAGCATGAATAACCCCACAAAGTGTTTGCTGTTTGGAGGGCACTGAAGGAGTGAGAGGCAGAACCAATCACGGTTTCTCTTTTCTAAAGACATAGCTGGCGAGTAAGGGGAGACGCAGAGGTCAGCAGGGTGGGGAGGGCTTCTCAGAGCAGCAGAAGGTGAACGTGTGTGGCAGGAAGCCCACCCAGGGCACAGCCAGAGCAGGCCCAGGGGGAGATGAATGGCTTCCGCTAAGGGAAGTAGGGCTTGTTGGCAGATGACAGGCTGGAAGAGCAGTGTGGGGCTGAATGTCAAAGGCCTTCGCAGGCCGCGTGAGCTGAGCATGAAGTATAAAGCTGCTTCACCTGGCTTAGAATCCCAGCTTTCCAATTCATTCTGTCAACTCGGGCAAGTTCCATAGTTTCTCTGGGTTTTCATTTCCTGGCCAAGAATGGGGACCCAACGGGGCTAATAGAGTTCCCACTCCCAGAATGGTATTGCAGAAATTAAGTAAGACCTACCTGTAAAATATTTAGCTTAGTATCTGGTGTATAATAACCTTAAATGAATAGTAATTGTTTCTGGTTTTTGTTTTTGTTGTTCGTTTGCTTGTTTTTATGCTAGGCAACAGGAAGCCACTGAAGGTTCTTGAACAGCGAGTGAGCCAAATTAGCGGGATGATTCTGGCAATGACGGGGGAGATGGTCTGGATTTGGGGAATCTAGGGGCAGGCAGACCAGTTTGAAGGAGATTTTAACAGTCCGGTGAGGAGATCTAGTTAACAGTGTATTTAGAGGCAGGTGGCAGAAAGGTTAAGGGACAGACCAGGCTTGAGAAACCTGTGCAAGGGGAGTCAGGATAAAAAGAATAGTGACTGGATAGGAGACTGGCTCTTAACTGTAGTTGACTAATGTCAGAGATAGTGAGGCTATTCGGGAGAAGAAACCCAGAAAGGAGGATTATGCTGGTGGAAGTGGGGCAGGGAGAAAGGAAGGGGTTGGGCTAATGGATCAAGTTGGGTACAGGCTGAGTTTGAGCAATTCCCTGGAGAGTTGGAAATCAGGGCCTAGAGGCCAAGAGTGGAATCTCCGTGGGGTTTGGGGCCTAATGAGATGAAAGGCTTTACCTGGGACCTTGTTAGAAACATGAATTTCTGGCCCCACCCCAGACCTGCTGAAGCCAAGACTCTGGGGGGCAGGGCCCAGTTACCTGATTTAACTAGCCCTCCTGGAGAGCTGTTCCTGGGAACGGGTGGGGGTGGGGCGGGAGGTTGGACCCTGTGAAAGGAAGCGGGTGGGAGTAAGAGCCTTGAAGGAGACTGAGAAGGCCAGATTTCATCAGTTCCGAGGTGCACCGCTCCTCCTGTACCATCCTTGAATTGGACTGTGGGCCAGTCCCTGTCTGCTAGGTGACAGCTGTATGCGGTTGTCACTGTCCTCACATGCGCCCGAAAGCTTGCAGAAAGGAGGGAAACCCTGAGACACAGCGGGCACACTGATGAAGCACAGCTCCCTTGTTTAGCAGAGAGGACCATTCTGCAGGAAATCATGAAAGCAACGACTTTGATCAAAAATTATTCAGGGGAATCACACTCTGGGAAGTTGATTCTCCCAATTTTCTCTTTTATGTATGAACGAGAATGCTATGTGATCAACTCTGCATTTAAGTAAATCTCAAAGAGCTCTTCTTTTTTTTTTTTTTTTTATTTTTTTTTTTTTTTTTTTTTTTTTTTTTTTTTTTTTTTATTTTTTTTTTATTTTTTTTTTTTACATCAATGTATGGTTGCTTTTTTCACCTGCCTCCAGCCACAGACCTGACTGGAGACCTGGTTTGCAACCTTGTTATGTGCCCTGGCTGGGGAATCGAACCTGAGACTTTTGGGTCCACAGGCCGGCACCTTATCCACTGTGCTACCAGCCAGGGCTTTCAAAGAGCTCTTCTAATAAGAAAGAAATGCAAATGCTAGAGGCAAGGAAGCACAGTCCTGGTTTGATTGGCAGCCTTTTCCCCTCTCTTTCTTAGTAGGGCATAAAAATAATGCTGCAGTCTTAGTATCCACAGCACCTGGGATTCAACGTGATAGATACAGAGATGTCTCAAGTCCCAGCAGAGAGAAGGGAGATGAAGTCACCCAGAGGAGTGGGTTTTGAGAGGTGTGAGGGGTGTCTGTGGCTTCGGAAGGACCAGGACAAGGAAGGAGGGGGAGGTCAGGG
Source organism: Noctilio leporinus (assembly GCA_004026585.1). Taxonomy (NCBI): domain Eukaryota; kingdom Metazoa; phylum Chordata; class Mammalia; order Chiroptera; family Noctilionidae; genus Noctilio; species Noctilio leporinus. The sequence continues at coordinate 13,318 of PVIW01003546.1, forward strand.
GAAGGGATTGCCTTTGACAGCTGTGAGGTTACTTTTGAACTCTAGGATTCTGAGGGTGGGGATTCTCGCTTTCAATTCATTTGTTTTGATCAACAGGTGTTTTCAGGTTCCAGGTGTTGCACTCAAGAGACAAAAAGGAAAGACCTAGTGACTTCTGTCTCCAGGAAGCACACAGTTTGCAAGGGAGGGCACTATGCGAAACCTTGATTATGAAACACTGAGCTTAGTTGCTTAAGTGGGGATGTGGTTGGTGGTGGTGGGGATGGTGAGACTCGTAGGGCACATCTGAAGGAGCATGCGAGGCTGCCTGGGACAGAAGGGAAGACAGTATCACCAAGAAGACCATGTGAGGAGTGTCAGGTATAGGGGGGTGTGAAGGATGGAGCTGCTTTGCCTTCTAGCTTCTAGTGTTCTGGCAAGAACTTTAATTCAGCCCTGGCTGGGTGGCTCAGTTGGCTGGAGTGTTGTCTGTACAGCAGAAGGTTGGGGGTTTGATTTCCGGTCGGGGCCTGTACCGAGATTGCTGGTTTGATCCGCAGTCGGGGCATATATGGTAGACAGTTGATTGATGTTTCTCTCTCCCATTGATGTTTCTTTCTCCCTCTTTTCTTCCCTCTCTCTAAAAGTCAATAAGAAAACATATCCTCCAGTGGGGATCAAAAAAAGAAATTTGATTCACTCACTCAGGAACTGTTTGCCGAGGCCTCACTCCTTTGCAGATCTGGTTCTAGGTGCCAGGAAACGTGTGTGTGTGTGTGTGTGTGTGTGTGTGTGTGTGTGTGTTCGTGTTCACAGGGAGATTGCTCCCTCATGGTTTGAGACACCGTGGCCAACTTACTCCTGGCCCTTTGTATTGGACTCATTTTTTAACTCCCTCTGCATGTTTGTAGGATTTTCTTTTTTGTCTGCCAGGTTGAAATTTTATGATAAAAACCTGGGTTGTGTGCTTTGGGTCTTCCGATAAGAAATAACACAGAGAGATCCCATATACGCAGATTTCACACTTCTCCCCGCACTCCCCTGGCCTCCCCCATCTTACGACAGGATAGCCCTGTCACAGCCTGGACATGGGCGGTGACAGAATCCACTCTCCTTACTCGAGTGCACTGTTCATACATGCTCGTGTGTGTGTTCCTATGCAGTTTTATGACTGTCATTCCTGTGACCACCACCACAGTCAAGATCCACAACAGGTGCATAACTAGGGCTCCTGCACTGCCCTGTAGCAGTCACACCACCTCCCTCTCTCCCTTCCCTGCCCGCTGGCAGATCATCGGTTCTAAACCTCTGTGATTTTGTCCGGGTCTTTTCTCATTCCTTCTTCCGGGCTCTCAGCAGGCCCTTTGGTCCAGACACTCATATTCGTTAGGTCTCAGAAAGTTTCATCCCTCCATCCTCCCTGCCTTCCTTTCTCCCTTTGTGATAACTTCCTCTCCAGCGCTTCCTCTTTCAGAAACTCCTAACCATTGGGTATGGAGCTTCGGCGATCAGTCTTCTAATTCTCACATCTTTTCCAGCTTATTGTCCATCTCTTTGATTTTTGGGCCATTATAGAGGAAGTCGTTCCTTAGGCAATTCTTTTGGCTGTTTTTGTGGCTTTCATACTTTTAATTTCTATGAGCCCCATGTTATACTTTCTTTATATTATGCACTGTTCTTGTTTTATAAATGTAGGTGTATTTTTTCTTCTCAGGTCAACAGTGTGCTAATTACTGCTTCTGGAGGTTCATGTCTGCTTCCTGGGTTGTCCTGGTTTCCTTTCACATGCTTTCCCCCCGTTTGTTTCAGTTAGTCTTTCATATTAAACGCTACCCATAAATGCATTGGTCATCCTGACAGTCTGAAATGCCAACGGGGATAAAAACCCTAGAAGGGACGTTCCCCTGGCTTATCTTTATCTGCTGGGCTTTTCTCTGATGCTGTTCGTTCTCCCAGAAAAGAATCCTTCAAGTTCCGATCTGGGTTGCGGGGAGGGGAGCGTGCCCTCTGACTGCTGGAATTCTGGGAGTGGGCTCGGGGCTGGGCTGCGCTGGGCAGTCTCGCTATTAAGTATGCGATATTCAGTCATCCTCTTTTCAGCCTCCACTCCCCTTTCCCCCTCCGCTGGGGTTGCTGAGTCCAGACTTCACTTGAATATATTCTCCAGGGACTAAGTTGGCTCCTGCTGTGCAGGTCCTGGGAAGATCCTTGGTGGCCACCTAGAGTGGTGGCTAAGTACTCCCTGAGCACATGCTTCCAGCAATTCTCCTTTCCAGCCCCATACCTCACTCCATCTCCTGCTGGGTCTCGAGCCTTTTAATCCCTGCGGCTTTCCGAGGTTCTGCAGGACCAAGGGCTTGCTCCTTATCTGGGTCCCCCTTGTTAGCAACTTCATGTACTCCCTCCACTCTTCTGTGACTGTTCTCACTCCTGTACTGCCCTTTAGTGGGCTTTTGGGAAGGTCCGCAGACATGTGTTCAATATGCCATGATGGACCAGAGGTCCATCGAGGGGTTTTGTACAGGGAAGTTATTAATACCCCCCACCACAGCAGGGTGAAAGTGGGGGGCATGGAGGCAGATGAGGCTAGCACATTAGAGGTGAGGCAAGAGATGCTAAGAGTTTAAACTAGCCAAGGCAAAAGGGGAAGGAGGGACGAAATACCAGGGGTGTGGGATGAAACAGATCTTAGAAGTGTCCAGAATGCCACCTCATTGCCTGACCTAGGTGGTGGCATAGCCATAGCCAGTGGCCTCTTTGCTGAGTCGAGGAACATAGTAAGAGGAGATCAGTGTGTGGAAGTGTGAGAAACCAGCAGGCAGATGCATGCAGGGGCATGAAGCATCAGCAGTGTGTCTGGCTGTCCATCTCTGCCAATTCTGTCAGCTGAAGCCAGTGGCAGGGATGAGATCATCCAGCTAGCGGGGAAGGAGCAGCAGAGAGAGGAGAGCTGAGGACAGTGGACACACAGAGACAGAAGGTATAGTCCTTGCCCTCCAGGAGTGGGATAAGGAAGGGGTGGAACCAGGTGACCACCAGGCCAGCCCACGGAGTCTCTGCTCTTAGCCACCAGCCCTGCCCCTGAGCCCCAAGGGAGGGCTGCCCTTCCTTGCAGTTGTTCAGGGCTAGTGAGCTGATGGACTAGCCCCTTCTCCTGAGGCACAGGACCAAAGAGAGTTGATGGTGGGGATTTCCCACTGCCTCAAGGTCACACAGAAGTCCAGGTCAGTCTCTGGGCATCCCAGCCTCCCCCCTCCCCCAAGGCACACACAGCATCCACTGTGAGGGCAAGCTGTGGAAGGCCCATCTCAACGTTCTTAAGGGTCCGAATGGGTGGCTAACTTCAGGTCGGACCCCTACACAAGACTTCCCTAGGAGTCCTGTGGCTCTTTGCACCCTGGCAGCCCTGCCTAGATGTAAAAATAAGCGTAGTGACCTTGGTTGTGTGCTTGCCAGTTGTCTGCATGTCACTAAGCCCTTTACGTGCTTTCTGTTACTGCATCCACACAATTTTATGATGTGGAGACATACTGTGCCCATTTCATAGATGAAGAAACTGAGGTCCAGAGAGGTTAGGTGATTTGCCTGCAGTGGAGTCTGCATGTGTCTGTCCTGGGCACATTTTCAGGGTAGAGCCCTGAATTTGAACCCACCCCCAAACCTGTCCCACTTGAGCTTGGAAGTGGTGGTGATGGTGTGTGTGTGTGTGTGTGTGTATGTGTGAGGGAGAATGTGAGAGACAGCCAGATGCCTCTCCCTACTCCTGAGCTTTCCTAGACTGCCCTCAAGAGACCACAGGAATTTTGATGAATTAATCTCATCACTTTATCGAGGAGGCACTTACAGAAATTACAAGGCCACCAGCCTGGCAGTCAGCCGCTGGGGCCATAAAACAAATTGAAAGGAGCAAAATAAGTAAGTAAATAAATAAAATTAGAACTCTCTCTCTCTTTCCCTACACACACACACATACACACACACGCACACACACCCCAAGGGTTGAGAACATGGTTGAGTTCTTGTTAACGCCCTGTCCTCTTGTCCTGGGAGAGCACCAGTGTCACATCAGCAGACACATATTGACCCTCTGCTGGAACAGCAGCCCCAAGAAACCTGAGACCCATCCTCCTTCAAGGGATGACAGGCTGGCTGTGTGGCTGTGACCAGGGAATATGAAAGTTAGCAGTGCGTGTGTGGCATCCCGAAGTGGCAGGGCCACTGTGCCTGCTGAAGGCAGGGCCACAGCGGGCCCTGCAGTGACTCAGAGACTGTATCAGACCACCTGGGTTCAAGTCCTTGCTCTGCTTCATCCTGGACTCCATTCACCCTGCTTATCTGTGAGATGAAGAGAAAGATGTTTACTTCCAGGATTGTTGGAAAAATGAAAGTTTCAATATATGGAAAGCAAAACTATAGTTGTGTCATAATAAACACGTGTTCGTGTGAGTTCTCAGGGTGCATTGAGCACCTACTGTGTGCCAGGCACTTGGACTGCAGACAGCAGCTGGTCTAGGAGGGGACAGATAGTTGCACACAAGGGATGGGATGGAGAAGGAACACCTACAGAAGTGGGGCTGGAGATGCACGCAGGCCAGGTGAGGAGGTGCAGGGAGCAGAGTGGGCTCGTCCCAAGTAGCAGGACCAAGGCCTGGGAGCCCAGATCATTGAGCTCCAGGACCTGATCATTGTGCGGAGCAACAGGGGTGTGGAGGCAAAAGACGGGGCTGAGGCGAGGGGGACAGAGGCCCAGTTCTACAGGGCTTCTAAGCCAGGGTGGATTTAGATAAACCCATTTATGTATGGGTTTTCCTCCTTTCCCTTTATCTTTTGAGCTTTACCATGTTTTTGCGAATGCTGAAAGTATTTCCCAAGAAGCCACACAACCCAGAGTGACATAAGAAATTGTCAGGGTTAGGTAAGAGAGGAGAGGAGCACAGAGAATCTCTGTCCCTTCTCTTCCTGTCCCCTCCCTTCCCTAAGCACAGAGGTTGACCTCCAGTCTGCAGGAAATGGGACAGAAAAAGGTTTGGGCCACCTGGACTTAGAGAGAGAGAGAGAGAGAGAGAGAGAGAGAGAGAGAGAGAGAGATCTAAGGTATGCTGGGCAAATCAACCTCTTGGAGCCTCCGTTTCCTGGCCAGGACACAATGGGGATAAGAGTGCTCACTGAGCCACTGTGAGTGCTCAGTGCACAGTGAGGCACTTCGTCATAGGGACTCAATCGTTTCATTACCTGGAAGCACTTTGTCACGGCTGGAGCCTGGCTCCTGTGCCTTCTCAGAAAACCCAGTAGTAAATGGTTTCCACGTGCCACATGGGGAAACTGAGATGCCATGAAACCCAAGGACAGATGCTCCATGAATTTTGATGTCCCAGCCCAGCAGGTGACTGTTCTTCAAAGCTGTGGCTGTCTGGTCCACCCAGACCTCAAGCACTGGGATCTCTATACTTAGGAGACAAGTACCTACCTTGAGAACCGCTGCCCTGTGAGAACCTCAGCATGGGGGGCAGCGTAGGCCTGGCTGGGAAACCCCCAGGCAGCCTTTGGCCAGTGGGTGGGGCCCTGCATGGCACCTGGCAACCCTGTCTGTCTGGTTACAGGGAACATCGAGTACAGCTGCCCGGCCACCAACGAGTGTGAGATCACGAAGCGGAGGCGGAAGTCCTGCCAGGCCTGCCGCTTCATGAAATGCCTCAAAGTGGGGATGCTGAAGGAAGGTAAGCCCTGGGCACTTGCTGAGGCTTCACTGAGGGGTTTCTGGGGGGACACCCTGTGGACGTGCCCAGGTCAGTGCGTGTGCATGTGGCTCCTTGGGGCCCCCGGACTCTAGCGGCCTCGCTGTGCTTCCCAGGTGAAGCCCTGCCCTGGGGGTGCCCATCCGTCCTCTCTCGCACATGCTGCGGGCAGGTCCACAGCCTCCAGCTCCCGCTTAGCTCTCTGGTCCTAAAGGAGACACAGGGTGCCGGGGAGGTCTCCATGAAAGACCCCACGTGGGCCCTGGGAAACTGGCGTGGCACTCTGCACCCCGGGAGGGCAGCTGAGGTGCCCTTTTACTTCCCAGGAGCGCTGGCAGTGTGGGGTGCAAAGATCAGAGGCATTATGGTCCAGCATGACCTGTGATGAATTCTCCACCGCTTCCTGGCCGGTGGACAGCACATTGCTACGGCCTTGAGGATGGTTTTCCCCTTCCACGTTCCCTTTGGCCACCATCTCACTTCCCTTTCCTTTCTCATCCCTTTGCCTCTGTTTCTCTCCTGTCCCACGTGGCAACAGGAGCCTCAGGTCCTGAGTGGGAAATACATACCTGACTTCCAAGACTTGCTAGGGTGATGAAAGGAGTGTACAATCACATAGTCATACGTTTTAAATGATTGCATATTGAGGTGGCAACATTTTGGATATATTGGGTTAAATGGAACATATCTGATTCTTCTTTTTACCTTCTTCAGTGTGGCTCCCAGGACATTTAAAATGCCATGTGGTTTCCATTATTTGGGTAGCACTGTCCTAGGTGTCCTCTTCATCACTATCCCTCTGACATGTGTGGGGTCCCACTTTGGGGGAATGGGTGTTGTTTATGTGTGTGTTTCTTCCCTTCCCTACCTTTCCAGGGGAGTCCATGGAAATGTTTCCAGATTAGCTTTTATGATCCTGGACCCTGGGATCCTTCCAGGAGTGGGAGAAGGCAGGAATAGAGGTGTGGGCAGAGGAAGGGATGATGGGCAGGACTGAAATTCACTTCCTCCCTTGGAGAGGTTTCTGGAAGCCCAGCCTAGGCTTTAAGAGCCCCAGGGGCACCCCTTTCACTCCCTTCTCCAGGCACCTGCTGGAGAAAGGTACCCAAATTTAAGATGGTTTGTCAGTAGATGACTTGGACCTCCTTGTGTTGTGAGAATCAGAGGCCCTCTCCCTGTTTTCAATTCTGGGCACCCCCTTTTCCCCTCAGCTCAGCCCAGTGTCCACATCCATAAAAGGGAAGCTCTAGAAGCAGTTCCTCAACTGCCCCTGTGTCTATATAGCACATGGTCTTTTATCTGCATCTCTCACGAGTTACTTCTTTTCACCCTCTGAGATGGGAGGCCCACCAGCTGCTTCACTGGGGATCAAGTGGAGAAACAGCTCTTTTCTAGATTAGAAATGGGCTGTATTGGACTCGCTGAAACACTGTTGGTTTATTTTGATGTTACAGTTTTGGTCTTACCCTGGGTAGAGTGACTCAAGCAAGTGGTCCCCTGCCCCCTACACTTTTTTCTGCCCCTCAGAGCAGCCTGGGGTTCACAGAAGAGGTGACTGAGGCACAGAGGCCCTCAGAAGCGTTCTCTAGTGCTAGTCTCTTGGCTCCCCACTCTGTATATTGTTGAGAAACAATCTAAGGGTGTCTGAGTCTCAAAGAGGTTCCTTGCTGTTAAGTCTGTGAGTGTGGGTAGCCAGCCAGTTAAGAGAAGCAGGATGGATGCTGTGTATCCCTGGGCCATAGGGTAAGGATGCTGGGGGACATAGATGGGGCAGCCGGGCAGGGTGGGCGCCAACCTTGACCAACCCCTGTTGTAAACAGCCCTGTGGTTGGTCCAAAACATACGTAGGACACGAAACAGGGTGCAGGATGGCTTCTGATTAGGGTGGCAGCCCGGGGCACCTGAGGCTCTTAGTATCCTGGGGTCCAGCCTGGAGAGACCCTTTCAGGAGCTCTGCCTGGAGAAGGCAGCAACCAGGACCCTCCCGTGCCCTACGCCACCCCCCAGTGCTGGCTGGCAGTTCTAAATCCAAAAGGGGAGCGATTTCACAAAGGCTCCCAATGTGGACAAAGCAGTGTCTGCATTCAGTTTTTATCCCGTGCAGTACAGAGCCGTGGCAAGATCCTGGGATCTGAAGCTCCATGGGGACCGGCCCCCTTAGGAGGTATGGGCCTCACTGAGCAGCCTGGGTCCCTGCCAGGCAGGGGCTCTTGGCAGCTGTCCTGGCTCCTGCTTTTGTTTGGGTGCCCCCCACCCCGCCTCCTTCGTGTGCAGAAGCTCAGGCCCCCGGGACCAGCACGGGCTCCCTGCCTCCTCTCTTTGCTGTGGCTGTGAAAGGCAGACTCCAGCCTTCTCCAGGCTGCTCCCCACTCTAAGATTCCACAGGGGCCTCAGGCCTCAGAGCGGGTATGGGACTGGGGTCCTGGGTCTTGCGGGGAACTGGGTAAGAGAAGAATGTTGGGGCCAGCCTGCCTTCCCCCCCATCTCCCCTACACACCAGAATGCTGTTCCCTTCTCCTGTTCCATCCCCCTGGAGGCCTGTTACAGGTTTATTTCTTAAGTAGAATACCCCGAGAGAGCGCTGCATGATTTGGGGGTCCAGTCCAGCAGCTGCTTGGGGAGGGGGTCCGGCATGGCTCCTGTCAGCTCAGCCTCTATCTGGAGGCTGTTGTTGGCTCTGAAATCAGCAAAGGTGGAATGTGGGCAATGTCCAGGGGTCTGTCTTGAAGCAAACCCATATATGGAAATCTGTATTTTCAGAGGAGGGGGAAGTGATTATTCTCTTTATGAAGAATTGACTATGAAAGCAGCACTGGTAAGGAATTGTGCCTGCGTCCTCGTCCCCCTGGCTCTGGGATTCTTGCTGTTTTTACTTATGCTCCCAGGCCTTCGTGTCCGCACCTGTAGGGCAGGGGGCTTGAAACCCACTGTCCATCAGCAGGTCCCCTAGGGACCGCAGGGGACAATTCCTGGGCGAAATCCACCATGCAATCGCTTTAAGATATCAGGCATATTGTGATAGCATTTGACTCAAAGACAGTCTTGTTTGCACTCAACTTTTCAATGGCCCCACCAATTGTGTGGGTTCGCTTGGTGGGAAACTTGGAGGTGGCATCTGTCTGGAGACGGCCCCCTGCCTGGGGCCTAAAACCAGGATGAAGTCTCCCCTCGGAAGCCAGTAGAGAAGCTCTCCCTGCCGAGGTGGGCTTTGCAGACTGGCTAGTGTGTGGGCTGATGACCTCTAAGCTGGTAGAAGCTGGAAGAACATGTGCTGTATTTCACAGCCCGTTCCCCCCCAGTCTTTAGTCCAACTTGGGGGTTTTAGCCACCCTCCCTAGATAACTTGTCCTTGCGAACTTCTCCTCACCTCACCTCACCTCCCTCAAGCCACCAGCCCCCGGTCCCACACCATTCCCTCCTCCCCTCAGCCCCTGCCTGCCTTTCCCCAAGTGTTTTCTAAAAGATATTTGATTTCAGTGAAAGCTAGGCTGACATCCCTGCAATACTCGCTCCCTCTCTTTGTGCTCCTTGGGAAGGCAGAGGGCTCCTCTGGGGATTCTAGGTAATTGGGTTAGTGGCCAGCTCATGTCAGGAAATTAAAAGGAGGCCCCGATCAGGTTCCCACTGCATGGGATTTAATGGCTTTGTATTTATAGAGTGTTCTGCCTCTAACCCATGCCAGAAATACCACTTTTCTGGCCTTTTCAATGAAGAAAAAGGTTGAGAGATGGCTTACCTTTAAAAATCCTTTATCTTCTCCGAAATACATCAGTGTTCTGAAACAAACCAACTCTCCTGCCCTTCAGAGAATAGCTTCGAAGCAGACCTCGAGAACTCTGACATACATTTGTATCCCCCAGACCACTTTCCATCCTGCACACGCTTACAGACACAAGCACACGCGTGCATGCACACGTATGTCTGGTGGCTCACAAGATCATCTCATGTGGCCTGAAGCCTCTGGGCCACCCAGGCATGGTGACCTGATGACCTCTGGCTGGTAAAGTGTTGATGGAAAAAAGTGTAGGAGATGATCTTATCTATGTGGGGTCCTTATTTCCTTATTGCTGCTCCTTCAGGGCTTTTGAGGTTTCCAACCATTGCTCGCAGGTTTAGTGGTCACGCAGACCCAGCAAAACCCCAGCATTAGCTCTTTCCAGCTCCTTGGGAGATTTGTTTAAGCCTTTCTGGCCTCCCTTTCCTCCTCTGTAAAATGGGAATAATAACAGTGGCCATTTCATCTTGTTCCCTCTTGATAGGGCAAAGCCTCTGGAGTTGTACCACCAAGTAGGATCTGGTCATTATTTGAGATAGATGCCCTTCATCGTGTTATAAAACTGGGTTTCCTCTGTGAGCCCAGATGTACTTTTGAATCTCTCATAGCCTTGCTTCACATTTTTCTGGAAAAGGTAGAAACAGTCAAGTGGGGGATTTCTTGCCCTTATGCTATTAAATCCATAAACCTACTGGCTTGTTTTCTGCCTTCACTCCCGTCAGAGATAGCTCTACTCCTATCAAAAGCTGGTCTGCCCGCCTGTGCTCCAAATCCGTCTTCTTTATCCAGGATTTCACTCCTATAGAATCCTCCCTGCTAGCTCAATTTCGTCAGCACACTAACATACTTTCGCTCTCCCATGATAAAAACTACATTGAAATGCACAACTGCGTTCTGACTCTTTATCTCCACCCAGCTACTGCTACCTTACTTAAAAAACTTACAAAAAAACTTCCCCAAAAGAGTTGACAGCACTTATTATATCAGGCTCCTCACCCCATCCACTTAAATTAAAAAAAAAAAAAAAAAAAAAAAGGAAGAAAAGGAAAAAGAAACTTCCTTACAAAGTAAACATTAAGTAAATCCAAAAAAGTATAGTACTTTATATTAGAGCATATTATATAATATATTATATAATATAATTATTATATAATATAGCATATTATATAATATAATATAATATAATATATTATATTAGAGTATATTATATTAGAGCAAGGAAGGCTAAGTTTCTATTTAACCCTTTCAATATGACTTTTGGCTAATTGAGATAATTATGTAAAATTAATTTAAAATGTCCACAACTACTAACTAATCCCAACTAATCCCATCCCAGTGTATTATAAAGCAGTGTGACTTTGTAAAATATTTTTCAAAAATCTTTCAGGATGTATATGTCCCTGCAGTATTGAAAGGGTTAAGAGAGAAACTAAGCAAAACCCCTAGAAGCTTAAGCAGGAAAGAAGTTGAGTTCTCTCTCATCTCTCACACCAAAACAATCAAAGGTGTTCCAGGATCGATTGGCCATCTTTAGCAAGTGCTTTCCATTTGTGGTCCTGGTTCTCCATCTCCTAGAGAGTCAGAGGAAGGAAAGCGTGTGCCAGATCATTTGAAGGGCAGGAACCCATTAAAAGAGGTCTGTCCCTTTCATTCACAATCCATTGGTGGAACCTTGTCACATGGCCATACAGCTGTGCAAGGAATTCTGGGAACTGTAGTCATTAGCCAAGATACCATGTTCCTAGTAAACATTCTTGACATGGAAGAGGGGATGACATATTTTAGAGGACAGGCATTGTTATTTGCCAAATATATATGTGAAGTATGAAGAATACTGATACCTTCCATCCAAAGTAAGAAAAAGAAAATTATCCTTACTTTTGAGGTTCCCTCTGTGTTCCTCCTCATTTTCATTATCTCCAGAGGTAACCATTATCCTGATTTTGTCTTATTTTCCCTTGACTTTCTTTATAGTGTTGTCACATGTTGGTATTTCTAATGATTGCTTTTTAGTTTTAAATGAAATATTCTTCTGCATCTTGATATTTTAGTCAGTATTTCTGAGATGAATGGTTCTTGTTGCATGGTGCTGTAATTCATTTATCTTCATTTCTGGGTTACAGAAGTTAACCAGATAGTAAATATTTTAGGCTTGGTGGGCCAAAGAGTCTGAGGCAATGTGAAAGCAGCCACCGACAGTATGTAAATGAATGAACAAGGGAGGACGGTGTTCTGTTAAAACTGGCAGAGGGGTAGGCTTGCCTCACATTCCTGCTATACAGTATCATTGTGTGAGTTAAATAGAGTTTATTTATTCTCTCTGTGGCTGATGAACACTTGGGCGTCTGGGTTTTTGCTAATTACAGATCGTTCTGTGCACATTTCTTGTTGCACATATGTAATGATGACAGGCCTGGCTATAGGAGGGCCAGATAGGTACATCTTCAGCTGGAAGAGATGATGTTAAACTAATTTTGATTTGGTTGTACTGATTGACCACCTGCGTTCAAATCTCCTGGTTGCTTCATATCCTCACCCCTTAACTTTCTAGTGTGTGTAAAGTGGTGTCTTCCTACTGCTTTGATATGTTGTTTTCTCAACCATGAGAAAAGCCTATTTGACACACTAGCCACTTGGAATTCCTTTTCAGTGAGGTGCTTGTCTGAGTCTTTCCCTATTTTCCCAGTTTTTTTTTCTTTTTTTCTTTTATCATTGGTTGTAGAAATCTTGATATATTCTGGTCATTTTGTTAGTCATTTTTCAGTGGTTGGTGTTGTAAAAATCTCATTTGTCACTTCTTTCTCTTTATGGAGTCCTTTGATGAACAGCAGTTAGTAATTTTAATGAATTGAATTTATCCATCTTTTCCTTTATGGCTTGGACTTTTATGTCATTAAAAAAACCTTTTTCTAACCTGCTATTGTAAAGATGTTTCCTTACTCTGCTTTACCCGTTTAGGTCTTTGATACCCCTTGAGTGGAGTTTTGAGTGGGCTTTTCTCCTGACCACACCCTGAACCTGCCCTTCACACCCCAGGTCTTCCCTGCCTTATTCAACCTCTCAGCAAACTTCCAGACAGTTGGCCTGATCTCCCTGTACCCTTTTCTCTCTGCCTGTCGGACACCCTGCTTGCCTGCCTCTCTGGCCATGCTTTTCAGTCTTCTTTGCAAACTCCTCTTTCCTTTTGACCTTTATATTTTGGTGTTGTTCTGGACATGGAACTAGGTCCTCTTCTTCTACGCCCCGCAGTTGATCTCTTCTAGATCCAAGACTAGATACCAAATGACCCTCAATCTTAGACCTCCAGTTCCAACTCCCTCCCTGCATTTAAGACCCCAGAATCTAACTTCCATACTTGCACCCCGACTTGGGTTCCTTGCAAGGCATCACAGATTCAACACGTTTGGAGAGGAACTATCGATTTTTCCTATCCCTCCCTCCACCACTCTCAGGCTTCCCCATGTCTGGAATGGCACCCCTATATGACCATTGCTCAAACAAAGCCTAGAAGCCATCCTGGGCTCCTCCTAGGTCAATGTCCAAAATCTATTTCAGATCTGCCTACTTATCTTCATCTCTATAACTATGACCATGACCATGACCCTGGGAAGCAACGACTTCCAAACTGCACTTCGGATTTCACTCTTGGTCTTATTCATCTAACTCCCACAGCAGCTAGGGCAATCTTTAAAAACACTACTATGATTCTGTAGCTTTGCTTTACATTATTGAGGGGCATTCTATTGCACTTAGAATAAAATCTAAACACTTTACCCTGGTCTTCAAGATCCTGCATGATCTAGCCACTCCCCACCTCTTCAGTACCTGCTGGCACTGTTCCTTTCCTGCCCCTCACTCCACCTCATTGTGGCAGCCTCACCAGCTTCCTCCTGATTCTCAAGAATGACACATCTTAGGCTCTCCAGGCTGTGTCCTCTGCCTGGAACGCTCTCCCCATGGCTGGCTCATTCTCTGGCCTCAACTCCAGGTCATTTCAGAAAGGCCTTTCTTCCTGCTTCATTCCACTGTATTGTATCCCCCGTGTGCTTCCTCTGAACTCCTCCCAATCTGAAATTTTCTTATTTCTTCTTTTGTTTGTTGGTGTTCGTGTTCACTCTGACAGCCTCTTCCACAATTGTTCTTGATTTAGGAACTCACAAATTCTTTTGAAAATCCAGTGAAACTCTATCATAAAACATTTGCAAGTACCAACACCTAAAATTTTGCTGACAAGTTAGGAGCTTCACAGAACCCCTGAAGGCCACCGTAGAGTTTTGTGAAGCCAGTTCTGTGTTGCTGGAGCAGGCTTTTAGAGGTGGGATGGACCTGAGGAACCTTCCAGGCTCCAGGATGGCAAAGTGCCATCAGTTGGACTCTAGTCAGCTCTAGGGAGGGGAGTGGCTGCCTAGAATGCATGATTGAAAGGCTTCTTGGGCAGTGTCTGGGGTCAGTAGGCAAGAATGCCATGATGGATTAGCCATGTCCGGCACACACTGGGAAACGAAGGGTAGTGGCGTAGCTGAGGGATATTTGCCAGGTCTCACCTAGTGCATCTGAGTTCAAATGATCTGCCCAGGGCCACACAGTAAATGACAAAGCTGGGTGGACTCTAGTCTCCTGGGTTATGCAAAAGTTCTTTCTAAGAAGCCTATTTCAACTTAATGCCTTGGCCAAGTAGCGAAGCATATAGTCTTCCTTAAAGGGGGAAGGAGGAAGGGAAAGGAAGAGGATGCTTTTTTTGAAATCATTTTTGTTTGAAGGCTGTGTAAATTTAGGGACTTATTAGCAGCTGGCAATGTAGCCATAGCCCAGGCTTGTCAAAACGTCCTTGGGGATATGGTCCCCTGGGTGAGAAGGGCCCCAGGAGAGAGCAGTGTGGGATGGACACTTACTTCTCTAATAGGCAGGAGGCCAGGGGCTCCTCCCTCAGTACCATCTTACCCACCTGGAGCAGCTGGCACAGCACTGTGACATTAGGTGGCACATGTGTTTCTCCACCTCTCAGCTTTCATTGAGTCCGGTATGAGGCACTGTTCACCACAATGACGGGGCACCAGAGTAAGAGGCAGCCTCAAATGACTTTCCTTCCAGAGGTCACAAGGCGAGCTCACCTGTCACGCAGAAACCCCCGCAAGATAGGTGGCTGAGGGTCGCCCCACAGTTGCAGGGGATGTGGGTGAGTGGTTGGGGCATTCTGCTGAGATGGCCACCAGCATGCCCATGTGACCACAGCCCCTGGGCCCTTGGGAGCCCCAGGTACCCATATCACACTGAGGTGGTGTTTTCCTCTTCCCGGAAGTAGGTCAGCTATTGTTTGATGGAACATAGAGACAAGAGTCAACCTCCAAGACCTTGGGAGGAACATGGGCCAGATAAAAGTATATTGGGAGGAAAATGGTTTGGAGCGGTGCTCCCCAGGCCTGGCAGCTAATCAGAACCATTAGAGGAGCTTTGGAAAATGACCCATTCCTAGACATCACCCCGAGCTGATGACACAGGGTCAGTCCTCAAAGCCTGTTTAGCTCAAAGCCTTTCCAGGGCATTCTATGATCATACAGAACAGGGTTAGAAAGATGGGACTGGAAGATCAAGGTTCAGATCCTCCCTCTGACATTTCCTGGCTGTGTGGCCATAAGCGAGTCACGTGACCTTTCTGGGCCCCAATTTTCACGTGAGAAAACAACAACCACAAATTCTACCTCCCAGAACATGGTTATGCACATCAAAGGAGACAGGGAAATAGCTTTGAACTAGGAAGCACGGCTTTCACAGGAATGGGCTTCATTATTAGTATGCCAAGGCCGTTGACTTGGACGGAGGGATAAGGGGAAGAGAAGGGTCTTGACCATGAAAACTTTGCAATGTCCGGTGAGATCCTGCCCTTCAACATGGGCAGCAGCTCTGCAGAGGTGGCAGAAGGACACCAGCTCAGAGGTCTGGTCTGAACCTCTCCTGTGGGAGGAGAGACATGACAGGGACAACAGTGCCTGGGCTGGGCTCTGGGCCAGGTGCAGGGCCCGCGTTTCAGAGCTCCAGCCGGTTATTTTTAGCGCCTGGGTATAAATGAAAGAAATTTAAGCTGCCCCCCACTGCGGCTGCTGTCCCTGCACACTCTGCTATTTTTACTTCCGAAAGACTGGGCTCTCCTCCAGTTTAGGAAGGGAAACCAAGAAGATGGGAGCTGGGGGTGGGGCGGGTCAGGAATTATTTTATTTCCATTAAGAAAAAGTCAGAAGCCCAATTTTCTCAAGTCAGCCAGTGGACATCTGATCCAGGACGTAGCGGCTGCCAGGATGTTCCCGCGGTGGGGTGGAGAGGTCAGCAGATGGGGTGTGGGTTGCAGAGAGGTGCGGGGCACCCCGCTCCCCTCCTGCCACGGAGTTTCTACCCCACAGGGGGCCTGCAGCTTCTCTCCTGCTCTCCGGGCTGGGAAGTGGGGCTGGGACACTGTAGGCACGTTAGCAGCCCAGTGGAGAGACTGGTGGACGGTTCGGGAACCGTAAGACAGCAGTGAGGGACAGCCCTGTCCTCAGGGGGGACAGAGGGGGCCTCTCTGCCCCGTGGACATGTTCAGATGAGTGCCTGTGTTAGAGCTGTGCTCCCCTGGGCACAACCCCTCTGAACCTCAGTTTCTTACAGGCTTCTGTTGAGCACAGCTGACCCATGGCACTTACAGCCAAGGAGATGCGACTCTCTCTCTTGCCAGAGAAAATGCTGGCAGTTCAAGCCAGGCCCCATCCTATTCAACAGGCAGGTGAAAGGCACTGGCCTGTGAACCCAAAGGTCACAGGTTCGATTCCCCAGCCAGGGCACATAACCAGGTTGCAAACCAGGTCTCCGGTCAGGTCCATAGCTGGAGGCAGGTGAAAAGGCAGCCGTACATTGATGTCTCTCTCCCTCTCTGCCTCTCTCCCTTTCCCTCTTTCTAAAATAATGAAATAAAATCTTTCAAAAAAAAAAAAAAAAAAGAGAAAGGAAAGAAACTACTATTAAATGCCTACTCTGTACTAAGCACTTTGGCATGCTTCACACATTTACATTATTTAATTTCACTGACCTGGGAAAGGTGTGAAATAGTTTTGAAAAATCTTTTAATAGCCCTATTTAAATAAAATCACCCATTTAAAGTATACAAATCAATGGTTTCAGGTTTTGTACATTTTAATGTTGTTTAACTATGGCAAGATATATATATAACAAAATTCCCATTTCGAAGACCATTCTTGAGTGTACAGTATAGTAACATTTAAGTACATTTATAATGTTTTGCAACCATCGCCAAAACGTTTTCATCATCCCAAACAGAAGCTCTGTGCTCAGTAAATGACAACTCCCCATTCTCCTGATTTAAAAGTAAGTAATTGCCCATTGTATCAGTGAAAATAGCTCCCTGTTGCAAGCTACAGAGACCTTAACTGCTAGCAGCTTAGGTGCTAATAAATGAGATCCGTTTCCTCACTGACAAGAAGTCTGGAGGCGGCAGTTGCTGGCATTGCACAGGCCGCTCAGACAGCATCAGGGGCCCAGGTGTGCTCTTCGGGTGTTCTTTGCTGTCTGCCTCTTGGTTACAAAGTGGCTGCCACAGCTCTCGACTCCACCTTCCAGATCAGGGTAGGAGAAAGGCAAAAACATGTACATCAGCATGTTTGTCTCTTTTAACCAAAAAGCAAAACCATTCCCAAAAACCCCACCATGGACTTCCCCTTACATCCCATTGGTTGAAACCAGGTCCTATGATCAGCCCTGGTTATCTGGAAAACTGGGAAAATGGGGAGCAGGATTGTTGGGACTTGCTAGAACCAATTGTCTTCACTAACACAATCCCGGTTCTGTTAGTGTGAAAGGGGGGGAATGGAATGAAAACTGGGTAGACAGCTAATAATGCCTGCCAGACCCAATGGTTAGAATTTGGTGATCTACTTCTAAGGAATTCATGATCCAAATCTTGCCCTCAGGATGAGAAACCAGCCCATACCTGTTGGGGATGGGCTTATTTATTTATAATTTTATTGTTGTTGTATTACATCCATCCCCTTTTTGCTCCCCTCTGTCCCCCTTCCCACCCACCCACTCCCCCCAAAGTCAATCCCACCTGTTGTCCATGTCCATGGTTCCTTTATACTAGGTTCTTATCTAAACTGCTCCACTTCCTTGCCTCTGCCTCCCCCCTCCCCCCAACCCCTTTGGACTTATTTTTATTTGCTAAAATTATGAGCAGCATACTCAAGAAAATATAAAAACACATCGGCTAATAATAAGTATAAATGTAGTTGAGCAATGTCTGTTTAGGTAGAGAACAGAGGAAGTCAGACCTCTCTGTCCACTGTCTCTGCCCTTCAGGGACTGACCCTTCTCAGTTCAGACCAGATTACATCCATGAAGACAATTGCATAGATGGCAGGGAGGTGAAGTGTAGGAAGTGATTCAGAGGCAGAATTTCACTTGAAACAAGGGGGAAATTTCATGAGGAACGGGCTGCCTGGAGGGAGTGAATTCCTGGAGGCTGGTAGGACAAATGGAAACCAGAGAAAGGCCAGACCCTGAGATTCTTCTGTTTCCTAAGCCTATGGGGCTTTCTTTCACCTGGTGCAGCATTTCACTCAGACGCTTGACTGGGCAAGGATGGAGGAAAGTTGGTGGCCCAGGAGGTTCCCACAGTGCACCAGGGTGATGGGTTTACAGTGTATTGGGAAGAGTGGTTGTTTTGACAGTTGTTACTGTAATGGAGGCTGAGCTAGAGGACCCCAGGGAGGGTGTGGCCGGTTCTGCCCATGAGAGTCTGGACTTCGCAGTAGAGGTAATCCTTGAACTGGCCCTTGATCCAATCGGGATGTGAGCTGCCTTTGGGAACAGCATGGGCAAGAGGGATAAGGCCACTTCCCTTAGGTGGGGTTCTATCTGCCCCAACCCCAGCTCATGGGAAGGGGGTCCCTAGGTTGGGAAGCACATGTTTCTGCTACAGGACCCTTTGACCTGAAGTGATCCTGCCTGTGGAACAGTATGGGGGTGGGGTGGGGGGCTCAGAAGTGGAATAGGCTAGACCTTGTCCTCTAAGAGCCCATGAACTGAAGATCAGATGAGACTAGCGGACGCAAGTGGGAAGTGGCATTATTTCACTCAGATGCTTGATTGGGCTACAAAAATGAAGGAAAGCCCGTGCCCAGGAGGTTTCCACAGCGCACCAGGAAGACGGGCATATGGTGTGCTGTGAAGAGTGGTTGTTTTGACTATAGTTTCTGTAGCAACTGACTGTAGTTGCTGGGCAAAAGGAGCCAGGATGGGAGTGGCAGCCTCAACCTGGCCTGCTGCAGCCACCTTCCAATTTGGTGAGCGTTTTCCCATTGTTGCCTCATCTGATTGTCACAGAAGCCGTGTGCAGTGAGCAGAATTGGTTTACTGTGGCCTCCTCCCCTGTACCCGATGGTGAAACCAAGGTTGTATGGCTCCAAAGAGGCAGAGACGGCTGGGCCCTTGATCCTTGGACCCCCTGGGCTGGGTAGTTAGGGGTTTTGCAAAGGGAGAAGCAGATGCTGATGGGAATCAAGGAGAGCAAACACATCTCACCCGGTGTCAGTTTGTGCATAATCAAAGCCCTCAGTTTGTTTTTTTAAAAACAAAATAAGCTGGTAATTGATCCATTTATTGATCAGAGCCATTGACCACTGTGCTGTCAAGACCTGGAGGAGGAAATTTAGAGCGGAGTTTACACTTGCTGTGCCCTGGGAGGTAAGACCCCGGAACGGCAGAGAGCACGGGTGCTGGCTCTTTTACTGGACAAATGACTAAATCTCTCTGAAAAAAGATAGGGATGATAGAGATCAAACAGGGATAATATCACCTATTTGATACGCGGTGGATTAAATAGGGCAATACTTACAGAAAGTCCTTTGTAAATTAGGCTGTTCACATTATCATTATTAATGTGATTTTCCAGAGGGATGTACACAGTGCTGAGGAAGAAAAATAACAGTGATGAAGATGATAGGAATAGTCACTGTTTCCTAAGCATCCACTGCATATCAGGTGCTGTGGCAGACCCTGGAGTAGGACCAAGTCCCTGAGCAGAAGGGGAGCCCAGTTTGTCATCGGGGCCCTGGAAGAGGCACCTGGCCAGTGTGGGGGAGGAAGGGGGCACCCCCACCTCTGTATTCATCAGGACTTTCTTGAACACTGACTAAGGGAAAGGTCTTGTATCAGGACAGAGAACATGCCAGATGGAGGCAGCCACAGAGGCGGCAATGGTCATTGCCTTGTCTGGCTAAGGGATGAGTGGATCTTTTTACTTGTTGGGAAGTTGCCGCTCTTGCTGACCGCTGCCTGGGCCAGGCAGGCTGAGTGGGAGGGCAGAGCTCACGGCGGTCCGTGAAGTGGGTGGGGATGGGGCGCCTCCTGGACTCCACTGCAGACCAACCCTGGCACATAGTAGGTGCTCAGGAAACAGGGTCCTCATCGTCCTTCATGAATGAAACTTGGCATTTCCACTCTTGGTCTCACTAGCTCTCCAGGGAGAAGCAGAGCTTAGTAGAGAGTTGGCTTCCCTTTATGGGGGGTTGGGAGCTACTTTGTGGCTGTGTCACAGGATCGGGGCAGAAAAACTCTGCCAAATGTAGAACTTTTCCCCAAAAGGCTCCATGGGAGGGCCCATGCTTCCTGCGTTTGTAGGCCTGCTGCTTCTGGCCTCTCTGAAGGGGCTGGGAGGGGTGAGGGGGCAATTGTGAGCCGGAGGCCTACCAGCTCATGTGTTTCGGTTTTAAAGCAGATAGCATTCAGCTGCCCCTCCAGGGTCCCAGAGACGGATGGAAGCTGATTGACAGCCGCATCTGCTAGGATGCTGGAGTTGCAGCGCCTCTCAAACTCTCCGTGCCTGCATATCACCTTGTTAAAATGCTGACTCTGGTTCCTTGGGGGCCAGGCCTGAGATTTCTGCATTTCTAACAAGCTCCTGGATGCTGCTGGGCTGCTCTGCTGGCCCACACTTTGGGAAGGGAGGCAGCCCTGGGTGCCCCACCCACACCTACTATTGCAATCAGACCTGCTGACCTGCCACCTTGTCACTGCAGCTCTGCCCAGGGCTTTCTCTGGCCACTCAGATGTAGGGAGGGTCAGTGACTGCAGGAGAGGTGGCTAAAAGCCCCAAGACCCTCATCTTCGTCAGGGTAGCTGAGGCCTGCTCCACAGTCTCCCAGGGTCTTCAGCTGCCCACATTAGTAGCCTGCCTATTCAGGAGCACGCTCATTGCTGCCAGTCTTCCTGAGATGCACCCTCTCCCCGCAAAAGTCAACTGTCTGTTGCACATCCTGTCTCAGGGTCTGCTCCTGGAGAACCCAACTACGGATGCTGTCACTTGCAACCCACTTTGACCCTTGAAGCACAAGGGGAAGCCTCTCAGAGGGGCCTAAGGACCACACTCAGAGCCAGACAAGAACTGGGGGGAGGCCCGGACAGCCGGGTGCAGGAGGACCAGTAACCAGGACAGTCTGACCCACGGCTGCCCACTCTCCTGCTCCTGAGGCCACTACTACACCCTCACTCATCTCACCCTCTGTCTCTGTGTCATTTGATCCCGATTCAAAACCACGTGGCTCTGCCTGTATCATCAGTCTATGCTTCCATCTCCAGAGGGTGGGTAGGAGAACCTGGGCTACTGGGGTGTGGGCACAGGCCCTCCAGCAAGATGACTCACAATTGGAGAATTCCCTTTAATTGGGAAGCAGGACAGGATACTGAGTTATAGGGTGAAAAGGAGGCTACTGATGAAAATGCTGAGCAGTGACAGGCCCCCCCCAAAGCCCATGTCTCCTGTGCCCACAGCTTCTGCCTTGCCCTCCCCTGTGCCCTCCAGGAGAAGGCTGTGGTCTCCCCCCTTACCTGGGAGGTGGGGTGGGCACCCCTCTTCCCTGGAAGTTCCTTTAGGGACATTAGCAATTAAAGAGCCAGCCTCTGCCCATTCCCTAAACAGGGATTTCACTTTCAATTATTCTCAAGCTCCAGGAAACTTCCCCTCCTGTCCCGGACTTAAGTTCAGGAGCTGTGTACATCCTAGCTGAGAAATGGCCAGAAAATCACCCCCACATGAATGGTATCTAAATCCTCATTCTGTTCCATGAGAATTATTCCTGCCTTCCTCTTCCCTGGCCCCACGGGAGGCCTGGACTGATAGGACTTGCCAATCCTGCCTGCTGGGGAGATAGAAGAGGCCAGGACCCCCAGGTGGGAGTGCTGGGGAAGATAGGCCTGAGATCACCCATGGGCTGGGGCTCTGTGGGGAACAGGCTGGGTGGACATTGAACTTCGCTGGTGATGTCGGAAGCTGAGAAAGCCACTGAGCTATCTTCTGATCAGGACTCTGGCTCCTGACTTTTCATGTGTTTTAGTCAAGGTCCATTTCATGGGGAGGGGGGAGTCATTCTGTTTTCTGTGTTAGGTTATACTGTGGAGCTGACTTGATAGGTGCCATCCATCTCTTCAGGTCAGGCCACACAGGCTTGTGGCCAGTATGAGCTTGTGTGCCCTTGGATGAGAAGCCCACCCCATGTCCTGTCCACTCTGCTTACTGGTGGGCATGTCAGATGGTACTATGTGTCTTTGTGGACAGCAGGGGCTGGTGGTGGGGGCGGTTTCTTGAAGGTGGTAGGGACCCAGTGACGATACAGATCTCACGGACTGGGCCACACTTCTGGAAATGGGTGTCACTGTGGAGTGGCCACACTGCTTTTGCACCTGCTGCTGGGATACTTCTAGGCATCGATTTTCCAGATGTGGCCAGGACCCTCTGCACCCCCATGCTGTGGGGACTTTGTGTGGTTGACAGCTCTGGAGCTCTATTCTAGCATCTGAGGGTGGTATCCAGAAATTGACATTTGTACTGAGCACCTACCTACCCAGATGCTTCTTAGGTGAATCGTTTGAAAATCCTTGCTTTAAGTCTTTTAAGGTACCTGTCAGTGGCAGGTATTCCTTCCCTTTCTTGGCAGCTGACTCAACCCTCCCTGGATTCACAGCAGATCCGAAGTAACATGTCCCCAGCATGTGGGGGAGTTTGCTGCTCTTTCCCTGTTAGAGCTAAAGTTTGCTTGGGCTGGATTTCAGGAAGATGCTGAATCTGGAGAGGATTCAGATTCAAATCTGAATTTGAATTCAGGATCAAACCTGGGGCAATGGGATGGGCCATTATTGTACAAAATTATTTTAGGATTGTCCGGCTACCTGGCCTGAGGCTGACCATGGGGGCAGCTGTAAAAGGCCATTGGGGTGTGGCCCTGAAGGGCTCAGCTAGTGCTGAAATCCCAAAGCCAGCACTAATATTCCCTAGTGATGTTGAACAAAGTTTGAGACTTTCTCCCTTCCCTCTCCAACAGGTGTGCGCCTTGACCGAGTGCGTGGAGGCCGCCAGAAATACAAGCGACGGCTCGACTCAGAAAGCAGCCCATACCTGAGCTTACAGATTTCCCCACCTGCTAAAAAGCCATGTGAGTGCCAGGGTAGTCTATGTCCCTGTTGCCAGCATTTGTACTAGAATAGCTGGCCCCCCTTGGGGACATGCTATCTTCCTAGTGCTGGGTTATGGGGCAATGTGGATCCTGGGGAGGTGGCATCAGTGCCTAACATTGGTGTTGGGTGTTGGACTGCTGACCCACAGAGATTCCCTGGTGTCACAGATGAAATGAAGACTTCCCAGGCAGCTTGTGCTAGGGGAGAGAAGGCCGGCAAATGTCTGAGAGACAAATGCCTCAATTGCCTTCCTCCAAGGTCTTTTATTGAATGCAGTTAGCTTAAGGCCATACAGCATGCTCATTAAACTCATCAATTAATGTTAAACAGTGCTAATTACAGAAAACTATTTTATTCAGGAATAACAATTGAAGGAACACTGAGATCTCCCTCAGGTCAGGGTGTGTCCATCAAATAGGGAGGGTGAGCTCATTTAAAGTTAAAATTAAAACCTCCACTGCTGGTACAATAGAGCTATCAAGTGAGGTTAAAGAATAGGGCAAGCTTCAAAGGACATAAAGCATTTTCTCATGGCCCAATTCCCATGGGGGCCCACTGGCTATAGCATAGAGGCATGTATGCACCCAGCTTTCCTGGTTTTCCACTCAGGTCTTACAGGCTTCATTTCCTTGGACTGGCCTTTGCAGGGCTCCAAGTCTCCATGCTTTCCCAGGGGAACCCCAACAGTGGGGTACTTCAGAATGGTACCTTATTCAGAAGGTTTTCCATATGGATACCCAGAATGTGGTTCCAAATGAAGCAAGGTCCTACAAGGGCCTGGGCTCCAGCACCTAGAACATACCTCTCTAGCCACCCACTCAAAGCAGGTTCCTCTTTAGAGAATTCACCAGGGAGGGAAGATGACAGCTAGGTTTGACCTTCTGGGTTCCTGTGTGTTTGACTTCTTTCTGTCCCATCCCAGGCTCCGCCCCAGCCCCTTTCCTCTTTCTAGGCATTTACTCTCCCACTTTGGTCTTTGCAGTGACCAAGATTGTCTCCTACCTGCTGGTGGCTGAGCCGGACAAGCTGCGTGCTAGGCCCCCCGCCGGCATGCCTGAGGGTGACATCAAAGCCCTGACCACTCTCTGTGACCTGGCAGACCGAGAGCTTGTGGTCATCATTGGCTGGGCCAAGCACATCCCAGGTGAGTCGCACAGGACTACACTCAAGGAGAGCGTGTAGCCCTGGGACTCCCAGCCACTGTCCCCACAGCCGGCTGCGGTTCTGATGCAGGGGAGCCTGGAACTCAGAAACCCTATAAAATGCTGGCAAGCCTGTTTCTGGTTTCCCTTTCTCTCCTTGTGGGATTGGAGGTGAGCAGGTGTTTGGAAGGTCCCGTAACATTCCTAAACCCCTGGGGCCTGCAGAGCTGGTTATCATTCTGAAGGGGCTATGATTGCATCTACCGTAGGTGATATTCAAAGAGCAAGTTCTTTGAATCCTTAAAGGCCAAGAAGTCAGGTTTTCTTGTAGACCTGATTGGAAATACCCTGGAAAACAATGCAGAAGGCGGATTGGCTCTCTAGCTCCCTGTTAGAGGCAGGTGGAGTGGAACAGTTTAAGAACATGGCTTGGCAATCAGATTGCGGTTCAAATTCTGGGCCTGCCACTTGCTAGCTGTGTAACCCTGGACGGGTTCACCCACTTCTGTGGGAATTTCCTCTTTGGTGGGCTGTGCTATGAGGATGAGATGCAGGCATGCGTGTGAGTTAGGCACATGCTAACAGCGGTGGCATGCTCACAGTGCCATGTGCCGGGTCACTAAGGCCCATCCTTAGGTGGATTCTGTGATTTTCTGATCATGTCTGGTGTGCAAAGTATGTGTAATGAACATGCCCAACCCCCTTTTAGCTTTTTTGTTCTGGATAAACAGTGGGAACCAATGTTTTATTTCTTTTAGACACTGACACCCATGTATTTTATATACACACATGTTGGGGGCCTTTCTAAAGTCTGTGCAGTTTATTCCTTGAAGGTCCTAGCAAACTTGGCTCGCAGTGTGGTGGAGACGGCCTGTTACCCTCTGGCAGTGATTGCCCGTGGGCTTGGGTTCCTCCCAGCTATGTGGCATGGGGCACTTGATCTTCTTGTCTGTAGATCTTTTTTTTGTTTGTGTGTTTGTTTGTCATAATCTCTGAAAGATGAACGCAGCACACATGGCTACATAGCAAGGGTGTTCTAGACTTCAGATGCTAAGGCCCTCGGTGAGTGAAAACATCTGTGTAAGACACGCGTGGCTTACAGAGAGGCACCTTTCTGTAGGCAGGAAGCCCATGTGGTCAGAGGTGGGGCTGGTGTCGTTTAGCTGGCAGGGTGCCTAGAATTCCCACTTTGGGGATCTCCCTCGAGGCCCCAAGGCATTTTGACTCAGGGTAGGCTCCCTGGGGATCTGGGCTGGCCCTCACTAAGGAGCTCAGCCTCTTGGGATTACGCACTCAGTAGTTTTTGAATCTGTCCTGTGCTGGTTCAGCACAGATGTGGGGTCAGGCCGCTGCTTAAGACACCTCAGCCTGGATTGCTCCACTAACCCGGGGCCAGATCGGGCACAGCTCCCCGCCACCCCCGCCCCTCGCGCAGGCTCCTTTCCAGGGTTACCAGGTACTGTATCCAAGCAATGGCTCAGGAGTGGCTCCTGGTGGCCCCTGGGGTCACTGCTTCCCCCTTCTACCACCCCACCCTTGCCACACTTCCTAGACAGTAAAGTACAGCCAGGAGTCACTGTCTCCCCTGCTCCCATTCCCTCTCCAGTCCTGTCTTCCCAGCTCCAACCCACAGGGCAGAGGGCAGAGCAGACTGGCTCTTGGGGACAAAGACCCTGGGTTCTGATCCCAGCTGTCCTTCCTGGTATTATAAGACATTGCATTTTTCTGAGCTTCAGGGTCCTCTCCTGAGAAATGGGGCTCAGGATAGGGTCCCCTCAGCAGGTTGCTGGGAGGATGGGGCACCCTTAGCCCAGGGCCGCGCCCATGGCAGACCATGCCATCATTGCTGCTGCCAATCATGTTAAAAGAGTTCTTTCTGATTAAAAAATAAACATAGGAGTGCACTTGTGTTCCTCAAATGCTAATTCACCTATTTTGCATAAATCCACCATGCTGAATTATTTGGGCCTGACCTTCAAGAGTTTAAGGTAAAATTAATTAATAGAGTTTCCTGCCACTGACTGGAAACCACCTAGTAAGGGTGATGGCACAAATGCCAGATATATTTAAACAAATCGACTTAATCCCACCTTAGATTAGATGGGAAATGCACCCAAAGGCCCACACTCACCAAATCTTACAAAGAGTAGGAAGGAGACACACCTGGGTCCCACCCTGGGGCTTAGTCTGTTTCTGTCTTGGTTCCTGGACAGAGAGAAGGACTGGGCTCCTTACGGCCGCTCAGAAATAGAGCTTTGAAGGGGAGCCCAAGGCTCTGTCCTTAAACAAAGGCGGCTGCATCACAGCCTCAGTAGGCTCTAGCGCCTAGTCCAGAGCCCGGCATACAGAAGGGGCTTCACAGTTGCCTCTGCATGCATTTACTGAGCATCAGCGGTAAGACCTCTTGCTAGTTGTGGTTCATACAAAGAGCTGGATTGGTTTCTGTCCCAAGGATCTCATTTGGGACTCAGATAAAAAAAAAAAAAAATTGAAAGCTTTGTCATAGAAACTTTTAAACAAAGGTAGGTCAAAGAGTATAATGAACCTGTGTGTATCCATTACCCTTCGCCAACAGTTGCCACCCATGGCCAGCCTTGTGTCTGCTCTGCCCACCCAAGTCCCACTTCCCGTCTCTCATCCATGGTACAGACACTTGGGGTACAGCACGGAGAATCCCCGGACAGAGTTCAGAGGCAGGAGGAATGCCATGGGCTACAAGGGAAGAGAGTAGAACCTGATTGTGCCTTCAGGGTTGATGGGCAGAGGCCATGGAGGAAAGTCCAGAAGGGCAGTAGGTGCTGTGAACGCATGCTTGCGCACATGGCACAGACATGCATGTATTCGTGTAGGTACCCAGCCACCTGCTCAGCCAGAGGAAGGATCCTTTCAGCACAGACTCGTTCCCAGCGGCCCCTCCCTTCACCTAGTGTTCAATGCACAGGCTGAGCCCGCGGGGAAGTTGAGTGGGGAAGTTGGGCCCTACTGGGGTGTGCTCCTTTGTGAGGTCACGCTTGCCCCAGCGTTGCTTTTCCGAGTACTGGGTGGCCCAGAGGACACACCCAAGTCTTTAGATCATCCACCTCTTGTTTCTGGCGAGGGAGAGGTTAGAACAAGAGCCCGCAGCCTCCCGTAGACAGTGGATACCCCTTGATGAATTGTGGCCTCCAGGCGTTATTAGCCCGTTATCCTCAGCCGGCCGCCTAGAGGCTGCCGTGCTGGGAGCACCTTCTCCTGGCTGGCCTGTGAGGGTTGGCCCCTGGCCTGCCCACTCCCGCCTACAGGTGCGTGGCCTCTGCGGGGACCCCAGAGGCCTCCACACAGAGGGTCCCTCAGCAGCCCTGCTCCCAGGTAGCCCCCGGCTGGCTGCCCCCCGGGAGAGGAGAATGGCAGCGGCCGATGAAATATGGGCTGCCGAGTGACAGCAGCTGTGTCTGGAGTGGCCTCAGATCCTATAATTACATCTCCCTTTATTACCTCCGCTAATGGCCCTCCAGGTCGACAGAAACGATAATAAATTAATAGATTATGAACTCCACTTGCCACAAATTATGTGCTCTTTCTTTTTTTTCTTTTTTCTTTTTTTAAATTCTAGGAGCCGGTGCTGTCAAATCACTGGGGGATGGGAAGCAGGGGGAAGAGCCTGAATGGTATTAGATCAGTCAGTGCAGATAAAGCAACTTTCTGGGAGCAGCAGAGCTCACGGTGACGG
This sequence comes from Noctilio leporinus, assembly GCA_004026585.1. NCBI lineage: Eukaryota > Metazoa > Chordata > Mammalia > Chiroptera > Noctilionidae > Noctilio > Noctilio leporinus. The sequence continues at coordinate 41,149 of PVIW01003546.1, forward strand.
GGGAGAGAGGCCCCCTGGGTAGCCAGCTGGGGCAACACCGGAAGGGGCCGGTGCTCATAGGGGTCAAGCAGTCACAGGGACAGCGCTGCACCCAGGGGCATAGGCCACACCCAGCCTGTCCCAGCAGCCCCCTTGGTCCCAGGATTGCTCATTACTTGATTGGGCAGGAGACGACCCCAGCACAAAAAAAGCAGAAGTGAAGGGTGCTCTGCTGAAGGTCAAGGAGGAATGGCTCAGCCCCTTTGTTTGGGTTTAAATAAAAGAAGGAATGTGTGCTTCTAGTAAAGTTGTCGGGTGTGACAGAGGGGTGGAACTTAAGAGTTCCAAATGTCCTGTCCTCCTTGCGCATCCCTCGGGAGCCTCCTGGCCATGTGCAACACCGTACCTGTGCACAGGAGGAGCAGGTCTCCACCCCTCCATGGGTCACACTAGAACACTACTTCACACCCTGCTTCTCTCATTTAATTCTGTATGATAGTAGCACTATCATACTCTGAGTGTTCCACTCCTTAGCTCGTTTAATTCAAACAACCCCATGAGGTCAGTACTGTTATTATTCCTCCTTTACTAATGAAGAAACGGAGGCACAGGGAGCTGGGCGGCCTGTGGTCAGCAAAGCTGGGATTCTAATACCGTCAGGCTCTGTATGACAATGGCATGTCTTACATTAGTTACATGTTGGTTGTTCCCTGCTCTGGAAATAGGAGTCAATTCAAACCGATCCAACCAACAGCTCTGCACATTTATCTCTGTGCACTTAAGCATACTTTTCTTTCCAGGAGAAATTCCCAGCTGTGAAGTTGCCAGGTTAAAGGGAGCATACCTTTCACTTTGTGCCTGATTTCATTTTACCCTTGGACAACTTAAACATGGGCAGGTTGAAAAGCCAAAAATGGACAAAAATGTGTACCCAGAAGTCTCCTCTCCACCCTATCCCCTCCCCCTTCTTCTTCCTAGAGGTAACAGTTTTTATTTCTCATTTTTCCTCCTAGTGTTTGTTTTGTCAAATATTAGAAAAAGGCATACAGTTCCCCCTTCCTTGCACAAAAGGAGTCGCCCATATGTGCTGCCCAGCACTTTGCGGTGTGCATTGGATTTTCAAAGCAGTTCCCAGCTCCTTTGGAAGATGCTCAAGGAGGAGGAAAGAAGGCAGAGGCTGAATCTGCTACTCAGATCAGCCTGACAGGGGGGTCTGCTTACCTCCAGTGGGGGCACAGAGCTCTCTAGGGAGGGGTCTCCCTCACCCCCTGCAGCCCTGCCCTTCTCCCCAGAGGGCAGGCCTGCCTCTGACTCAGAAGATCCTAAATCCACGCTCTTGTCTAGGACTAGGAGGGACTAACCAAGTTCTCTTGACACATTTTCTCATTACCCAGGAGTCAAGGCCCAGTGGCATTTCTCCTTTGCACCAGAACAGTGAAGCACTGGGGTGGGAAGGTGATGGGGAGCTCAGCACATGGGCACGTAAGCACCGAGGTGCGTGCGGTCAGAGATGCCATGGTCGCCCTTCAGAGCTCAGCCCCAAGGTCTCCCCTTCTGTGAAGCCCCCCCAGACTCTCATTTGGGCCACCCCACCACCATTGTGTCTTCTCTCTTGTCACAGCTCTGCCTCAAGTTGTAACTTTACCAGAATGTGGGGTGCCTGGTGTGTCTATCCCTCATGACTGTGAGCTTGTGAAGACAAGCACTGGTCTGAGTTGAGTTTCCCATCTTTCCCCAGTGCCTTGCATGGGGCCTGGCACTTAGTAGGTGCTCAGTAAATGGCTGTTGAATGAATGAAAGGGCCAAAGCATGCTATTCACATTCTTCCAGTGATCACGCCTGCATGATTAGCCTCACAGGAGTCTTTTCTCCTTCATTTCCAGAAGCCTGGATCTTACCTCACCCTCCCTCTCTGCCACTCCAATTCAACTGTCTGTTAATTTCCCCCATCCACCTCCTACATCTTTCCTCCCGTTCTGTCTGCTTTCAGACCCTCCCTCACCCCCCTATCCCTGCCACGGTGCAGTCCCGCACTTCCCTACCTACACACACCCTCTCGGGCTGGCTGATTGGTATCTGTTAATTAATGTCGCCCAAGGCCTCTGTTGCTCAGAAGCCTGATAAGGGAAATTGGATGTCCATTTCTATCTATCTCTTATTACCTCCCGGCTCTCCCGCCACCACAGGCAGCCACACGCGGTCTCCCATGCTGGGATCTGGACAACACACATGCACCTGACCCTCTGTGCCCCAGCCTGTCCCCTGAGAAGGTACATCAATCCAGGCTTGCCCCTGCTGTCAGTGTAATTGATCCCGCTCTTTTGTCAGTCACCCCGGATGCCAGCAGCCAGGTGCTCCTCCGCCACCTGGGTAGTACTGATGACGCCCCGGAACTGCACTGACTGCACTAAGAGGGAAAGGGCAGCCCACCAGGTAAAGGGGCTCCAGCCCCAGGACTGGCCGCTGCAGGTGAACTCATGAACCAGTTGGAAGACAGGGAGGGACAGTGGTTTTTAGAGACAGAGGACAGCAGATAAGGGTGGAATAGACTCATGGAAGCTCAGAACGATGGGTCAGTCCAGAAGCATGGGAGCAGCCCAAAGGGGAGAAGAGAGTCATATCAGTAATACGCTAACATCAATAAGCAGCAGCCATTACCCCTGTCTAGCTCGGATTTGCTGCGCACCCCCTGTGTGTGGGGATCAGTGCTCAGGGCTCCACTCACCATTGTTGTCACCCTCACAGCGCTCACTGTTTCCAGGCAGTGTTAGGTTCTAGGTCAGCACCAAGTTACGAGTCCTACGTAAGCAGAATGACTCCTGGAAGTCCCTGAATTTCTGTTGCCACGGCACACGGTACAAATGATTTTGTGGATACTTTTCCTTCTTTCAGTATATCTGGCACCGTCAGCGCTGGAACCAGTCACTGAGTCTACCACCTGTGTTTAGTGACCAGCTCTTTGACAATCAATTTTCTACTTCCTCCCTCTCCCTCTCCCTCTCCCCTCCTCCTCCCTTCCCTCCCCCTCCCCCTTTTGTTCCTCGCTCTTGTTTATCAAGTTAAGCACATATAATGCAATTCCAGTATACTGCTCTCATTTTGCAGAGTTAGATGCTCATCTCGTCACTAATAATAACAGTAAGGGCTCCGTGCTATAATCATTGGCTCATTTAGATCTCACAGCAACTCTGAAGTAGGCACTATTACAGCCATTTCACAGGTGAGGAAGCAAGGTTGGGAGAAGCTGCTCAGCGTTCCCAGGCACAGCTAGTAAATGGGGAGTCAGGATTCAAGCCCAGGCCATCTTTAGAACTCATTGGACAAGACAGCAACACTGGGGCCATCCCAGCAGCCTCCTTGACTGCAGGGAGGGGGATCACTCATGAGTCCAGGCTCATGGGATACAGGACTGCTAGGTCATCGTTAAATGAAGAGTAATGGCCCAGGCAGCAGGGGTCTGACGGCTGGGAGGACAGGCTGCCCTGTGAAAAAGTGTCCCCTGCCCCTGGGGACTCGTGAGCATTTTGTAGCCCTAGGCTGTGGCCACCAGAGGTCACTGGCCAGAACCAGCTGAGTTCTGTCCCTGGGTGGGGCCCTGGGTCTGCGCACAGCTGAGACTCTGCACTGTGGATCAAGCATCACTTTAAAACTCCAGCCCCTTCCCTGGCTTGAGCAGAGAGGGGACCCTGGAAACTCCCCAGCCTGGAGGGAACCCTGTATTGCCACCTCCTAATTCTGTGAATCCACTAACCCTTTAATTACAAATGTCTTTAATCCAAAAGCCTTTCCAGACCTTTGAAAAATACCAGAGAACTAACAGTGATAATGATAATAACAAGTGTCAACACTGACTGAGCTTTCGTTATATATAAATCTTTTCCATGAAAGGCAGGTCTGACTCACTCACCAAGGGCTGGGCCATGAGTCCCCAAGTTTTGGAAGGAAGGGCAGGATCCAGAGGTGCCTGGACCTCCCCCTCTGCCATCCTACCCTCCAGCCAGCCCCGGGGCTACCCTGCTTGCCCCCTCTTCCCACAGGCTTCTCCAACCTCTCTCTGGGGGACCAGATGAGCCTGCTGCAAAGCGCCTGGATGGAGATCCTCATCCTGGGCATCGTGTACCGCTCGCTGCCCTTCGACGACAAGCTGGTGTACGCGGAGGACTACATCATGGACGAGGAGCACTCCCGCCTCGTGGGGCTGCTGGAGCTCTACCGGGCCATCCTGCAGCTGGTGCACAGGTACAAGAAGCTCAAGGTGGAGAAGGAGGAGTTTGTGACGCTCAAGGCCCTGGCCCTGGCCAACTCAGGTAACAGCGGGCGTGGGGCCCGCGGGGGGTGCTTTGAGATGCCTGCTCAGGCCTGGAGAGCATCACTCGGAGGCCTGTGAGTGGGATGGTGCGGAAGCGCTGGACCTTCTTGTCCCTGCGGATTGTGCAAGGGGTGGGCTGGGATTAAAAGGGGGGCGCTGAAGGCCGGTGAGGGTTGAGCGTTTCCGAAGCCCTTTACCTCCAGACCAACACACGGGTTAAGGACACAGGTCCTTACCTGCTTCTTTCACTTGGGCAGGTTGCTTCACTCTGTGCCTCAGTTTCTTCATCAGTTAAATGGAGCAGTACGCAGTCCCTACCCAACAAGACTATGGAAGGAATTTATTGGTATAGATACCTGGCCCATAATAAGTACTCAATCCGTTAAATAAATTTAGCTATGAACTTATTTTGTTCTTACAACAACCCTAGGAGCATAGTTTTTATTCTTTTTAAACCCGTGTTACAAAGGTGGGAACCAGGGTTAGAAAGGCGAAGCAAATTGTCCAGGTGACACAGAGCTAGGAGTCAAACCAAGGGCCTATGATTCCAAAATCAACCTAAGTTTACGCCCATTGCTTGACTCTCGTAACCACGTTGCTTGGACCCAACAAAGGAACCCTTCCGGACTGAGTTGCTGAGCCTGGCATTCGAAAGGAGGCCTCACTCCATTCCTTTCTTTCACTCCCACCAGCTCCTGGGGGGAAGGGCTCACATATAATCTAGTCTGTGACCACACTTGGCTTCCGCCGTATGCAGGGTGCTATGCCTGGATGCAGAAGGAGGAGAAGGACAGTGTGGCAGCAAGCACATGTGATTCTGCTATATGACAGCACTTTGACTTAACTGTTCAAGCCTGAGTCAGATCAACCCAAGTTCAATTCTAGCTCTGACGCCTGGTAGCAGTGTGACCTTGGGCAAAGTGGCAATCTTCCTTAGCTCTGTCCTTGCATGTAACATGAGGATATCCCGGGACTTTCTCTAAGCACTTGTGTATAAAATGATCAGCCGAAGATAAAGCACTTAGGCTGTGGCCACCAGAGGTCACTGGCCAGAAACAGCTGAGTTCCCTGTGACTCAGCAGGAGCATTTATTGTAAACTACTTCAAAATAATAACTAAAGTGTTGCACACTTCTATAGAGACCATCTGCTTATACCTGAAGATGCCCAAACTGTAATGTGTGTTTCGTGGGAGATTGCTAATGTCGTTAGGGTTTTTAGTTCAGTTTTACATGGACAGAAGAAGCAGACAGTATAGAGAGTTCCATATACCCCTTTACCCCTGTGCACAGTTCCCCTGTTATGCATATCTTGTATTTGTGTGGTAATTTGTTACATTTAATGAGCCAAAGTGATAAGTGATTATTAACAAAAGTCCATAGCTGCCATCAGGGATTTTACTCTAAGTTGTACAGGTCTAGAGGTTTTGACCGATGTGTACCGACCGACAGCGCTCCATCATTACCTGTCACACAGTAGCTTCCCTGTCCTCAGTGCCTCCTGTGCTCACCTTTTCAGAGGGCAGCAGTGTAAGCGGCATTGTAGAGGGCTGGGCGTTGGAAGGGGCACAGGAGAAAGGGGACACAGTGAAGGCGCAGGACACCAGGCAACCACAGGACAAGCACATCCTTGACTCTGGAGTCTCTTGACCCCTTCCCACCAGGCCTTGAGCTCAAGTGTACCCCGGCTGGGAGGAGAGAGTGAGGGGAGGGAGGCCACCCAGTTGTCACCTGCATCCCACCCCTCAACACCACGCGGGCATTCAGAAGGCTCTTCGGCTGGCCCGCCGCTCTTGCCTTGATCTCAACACATGTGGGCACCTGCAGATAAGCACGCACACATACAGACACTCACACAGATATGCACACGCACCACCTGAGAACCGACGGTGGCTTGGTGACATGCCGCTCGCATCAAGCTGTGCCTAAAGACACACTCGGTCATGGGAGATGAAGTTCCAGAAACCTGGATGTCCTGCTCCAGTGGCACCTCCCAAGCCATCCTGCCTCTTGTGCACGGGTTCCAAAAGCTCAAGGTGGAGGAGGAGTTTTTGATGCTCCAAGCCCTGGCTGCATAGTGGAGCAATAGGGGAAGAACAGGTAGAAATAGGGAAAGAACAGGCCTGTTCAGGAGTTAGGATAGAAAAGCAGTGTGGGGTCACAGAAATTCCCAGGCTATGAGAGGAATGGGTTGTCATAGGGTCAGTATAGGGAACCATGAAAGATACAGGGTGGGGTAGTGACCTGTCCCCAGCATAAGGAAAGTCACCCGGGCAGACGGAGTGTATTAGCTGGAGGAGAGACAGGGGCCAGAGACCACTGCCACAGTCCTGGTGGCAGCCCCAAGTGCCCCTGGGAGTACCGCTGCTGAGGCTGAGCGGACGGGACCAGACCACTCAGATGTGGCTCGGGGGGCTGGCACTAGGCAGAAGAGCAAAGCACATCAGAGACAGGCTGTGTCCCCCAAGCATGGCACCTTGGGAACTTGCTATCTGACTTTCACCCCTTGTCCCTCTCCAAGGCTCCTGACAGCAGGAAAAAAAAAAAATCATAGCCATTGATTTTGTAATTAACAGTTTATCAATGCCATCGATACAGACACATTGATGGATTGCAAAGAAATTAATCTTGCAATGTTATTTTATTTCACTTTTGGTCGAAGGTAACTGCCAATTTTTAGCCCCCGTGGGGAGGGTGGGGGCAGGTGAGGCGGCTGGCTGGAGGCAGGGGGTCTGGATGGCCAGGTCCCAGCCACACAGGACCCAGCACATCTTAGGGTCACACTCTGTAGACAGCTGGGAGAGTAGGGACGGAGCTGGGCTCCCCTGCCCCTGGCACCGAAGGAGCACTCGCTGCCTTGGTGACAGGATCAGACACACATGGAGGGGTCCTGGGTGTGGCGCCAGTAACATCCCGTCCCTTGGGGGTCCTCTCCATAAGGATAATAATAACACTTACTAGGTGCTTCCTTACTGCCTGGTAATGTGCTATTTCATTCAGCCCTCATCACCCCTCCCAGGGAGGCACTCTTATCTGCTCCATTTCACAGGCCAGGGAACAGTCTCAGAGAGCCCAGGTGTTGGGGCCAAAGGCACACAGCAGCTAAGACTCCAGCGTCTTTCTACCTCATCCTACTGCTGTCCTCCCAAGGGGAAGAAGCAGGGCCCTTGAAGGGTCCTGAGTGTGGGGCCCAGGAGGTCGAGGCGGGGGTCATTGGTGTCAGCTGGGTGGGCAGCTGCCGTTGGCTGTCTGTAAACCAGCCCAGCTGTCCTGCTCGCTAGAGTAATTCAGGAAACTTGCTTGGAGACCCTCTCAGAGCCTCAAGTTCATTGGATCCACCTGCCTCTCCCCCTCCCACCTTCGGAAGGAATGGGGCGCAGCAGTTTAGGGCCGTGGCTCAGGAACTTTAGGGAAAGTCAGGAGAGGGCTGACTATTTCCCCCAAAGCCAGGGAATGGGCTCCAGGAGATTCCTTTTGCTTCAGCTCAGACCTCCCTGCAGCCCGGCTCTCATCGGGCTCCTCCTGCCCTCTGAGATTTAAGTGAATTTTGTTTGAACCCTCGATTTATGGCCTGAGTCACGATGATTATGATGGTGGTGTGGTCATGATGATGGTGATGATGACGACAGTGGTGGTGATGATGGTGATGAAACCAGTAGCGGGGCATTTACTTTGTACTGTTTTGAGCCCGTGATCTGTATTAATTCCGTTGACCTTACGATAGGTACGGTTATGATCTCATTTCATAAATGAGAAAAGTGGGCCACAGGGAAGTTCAATGCCTTGCCTACTGGAAGGTGAGGGCGCTTCTAGTCTGGCTCGAGTTCACCCAGTACCTGCAGAGCAATTACAGGTCCGCTCATGGTCAAGCCTTCCAGGGTTTCCACTGCTCTTTCTTGGTGGTTTCCCAAGAAATGTCCTCCGTAGATGGAGATCTCTCTCCGCGGCCCCAAGCCCTAGCTCTGTCATTGGCTTTTGTGACCGAGACGGGCAGCTCAACCCCTCTGAGCCTGGGTTTCTCTTTCTGTCAAGTGAGAGGTTGGGCGGCTCCAGAACCGAGCCCAAGGGCCCTGGTGGCCCCCAAGCCCCATGGTGGCACTCTCCACCCAGGGCCCCTGACGCTCACCCTTGCGCCCTCAGATTCCATGTATATCGAAGACCTGGAGGCGGTCCAGAAGCTGCAGGACCTGCTGCACGAGGCGCTGCAGGACTACGAGCTGAGCCAGCGCCACGCGGAGCCGCGGAGGACGGGCCAGCTGCTGCTGACGCTGCCCCTGCTGAGGCAGACGGCGGCCAAGGCCGTGCAGCACTTCTACAGCATCAAACTGCAGGGCAAGGTGCCCATGCACAAACTCTTCCTGGAGATGCTGGAGGCCAAGGTCTGACCGACTGGCACGCAGACCGACTCCTGCCGGTGGACAAACGGACGGCCCGATGCAGAGACCTCCACAGCCACCAGCTGCGACCTTCAAGCCCTGTGTCACGGCCATGGTCCCAGAGGGGCTCTGGCCTCCTGGCTGTGTGCAGAGTCCTGGGTGCTATAGGGCAGGGGAATGGGGATGGGGGGCCGGGGCGTGGGGCTCATCTGAAACTGGCTTTTTCTTTGGTATGTGTTTGCTTCTCCATGGGCAGTGCTGAGGCCAGGGCTAGGGCCAGGGCTGACTCCCCTGAGACTGGAGACCACCGAGGAAGGGCCGCCTCTCCCCACTGGACCACCAAGAGGCAGCTCAGACCGTTCCTGGCCCCACCCCATCCTCCCCCACCCGTGGCTGGTGGGCAGCGCTCGCACCCAGAGCTTGGGCACACTCAGGTTGGATGCCGCCTGGAGGTGTTCCTTCTCAGAGGGCAGGTACTTCCTCCCAGGGGCCCTGCCTACTCTGTGGTTCCTGGGGTACCTCAAGAGGCCCTATGCCTTCTACAGTCCAGCCGGCCCCTCCCTCCACACTCCCCTCGGCTCCCAGGGGGCGTACTCACCATCAGGAGAGTAGCTACAAGACTCATGCATTTTCCTAGGCACCCCAGCTCTTGCCTGTGGCCAAACATCCTGCCCCTGACCTGCCTGTCTTCTACTCTCCACCCCAGGAGACCCCCTGCCCCTCCCTCAGCTCACTCAGACTGCTTCAGCCAGCCACCATGACCAGGGCCTGTCGCTAGTAGGGCTGGCTCACAGAAGAGTTCTCCAGGGACCCCCTGTCTCCTCTGCCAACTTCAGGTCAGGCCCAGAGCAGGTGGTCCGTGGGAAGTGGGGGAATGTGCAGGGCCCTGACCTCTTCCGTGGGCAGCTGGGTACTCAGATTCTAGGCTGCTGGTCCTGGAGGATCAGGCAGGATGGGGAGAGGCCCAAACCAATCTTTGCTGAGCACAGGAAAGCCCAGGAGTGGAGATAAACAGGCAGGGGAAACCTGAAGACGGAGCTCAGGGGAGGCCACCAGCCCCTCTGATCCCTGCTTCCAGAGGCAGAGGGCCCCAGGACACCTCTCCCGCCTTCCAAAGGGCTGGGTGAGTAGTGCGGCAGGGTGGGTGGTCCGCTCCGGCTCCCTCTGATGGAGGAGTGGCACACTGTGAGGGCCCAGCTCTTTCGTGGAACCACCCCAGGCTCCTCGCCACTGCTGCGTGGGGCGTCCAACCACCTGGTTTGCCCAGGATGTTCCTGTTTTTAGCACTGAACGTCCCGTTGTCCCAGGAAAGCCCTTGAGCTGGGCGAATGGGGACAGTTGGTCACCCGAGTGGCCATGGCAGTCTGTTCTAACACTCACTTGGGGGAAGGGCAGCTCTGAACACCTGTGTGTGCACAGGTGGATGAGGGCAGCTTGGAGGCTCTCCTGAGGGTGGAAGGGTGCCAGGCGTGATGGAAAATGTCCTTCCAAGCAGCTGCCTTCTAGAGCAAACATCAGAACTGTCACCACCATCCCCCCCGCCCCGGGACATTTTTCTGGGATATGCATACCCATTTGAACCCAACCTCCCACCACCAGGAGAGGCAGGCAGATCCCCACCACCCACTGCTAGGACACCAGGAGGCCAGGCGACCTCTTCCATTGCTACCTGGGTTTTCTAAGGCAAGCGGCTCGACTTCCCATCTCTCCACACACGGACACACCAGTTCTCCAGACAGGAGGGCTGGCTACGACCCAGCGGCCCCAGAGTGGCTGGCTGACATCGTCACGTAGGAAATGTCAAGGGTCCCAGTGATGTGTGTTCCCCTCCCCCCGCCTTTGGCTGTGGGGAATCCAAGGCTACAGTCACTTGACAGTCAACATTGGAATTACGATCCATCCAGGATGCTCCCTCCCTAGCTCTGTGTGGGTCCCCATTGTCCCTGGGCGTCAAGGAACCTGGGCCAAAACCCAGCCTAACTTAACTACGAGTGGCCATGCCGGAAGTCTGCAGTGGAGACCTCCCATTGAGAGAGCCTGGGCCTGCCGCTCACCGCACTATGTGCTGGAGGAGGTGAGGCAGATCATCTGGTCACCTGGGCACATGCTCTGCAGTGTCACTTTCTGCTCAAGCATGAGAACTGTAGCTTGAGGCATGGCATGGCTGGTGTCCGACTGGCAGTTGGAGCCCATCTTTTCTAGGAACAGCATCTGGGTACTGGGACTCACAGCAGGTGGCTGTGGTGCCCGCAGGGCAGCTTTGCCTCGCTGCGCCCAGCACTTCTGCAGGTGTCCTGGCGTTAGTGCCCTTTCCTGCAGGGGCGGGTGCTGGTCCTGAGAGCCGTGGGCACTGCTGATGCTCTTCCTCTTAAGAAAGCTTCTGGGGCCACAGGTAGTGTGGCAGTGACACCGGGAACTCTGCTCAGTGGGAAAGGTCGTGGTGCCAGCTTGATGGGGCCGCTGATCTGCAGGGAAGAAGCGTAGGGGCCAACCTAGCGGGAGGATGGTGAAGGGACATGAGTTTAGAATACCCCATCCCTCCTCAAAAACAGGACAGAACTCAAGTTGACCCCCAAACCTGCTGTTCCTGGAACATCTGTAAAGCGGAAATCGCCCTTCTCCGTTGTATTCTCATGATACGGCTCATTGAAATGAATCACGAAATAAAATGTACAAATCCAACCATGGAGAAGGTGGCTGTGGCTGGGTTTTGTTTGGTCCCCGTGTCCCCGTGTCCACACCCTTTCTAAAGCTTCCAGACCATCTTCACCACACGTGACCCTTGAGAGAGGCCCCCAGGTTTGGCACACAGGAAGCCTCAGTTCTTTCCCAGGCCATGGTTGAAGAGCCCAGCACCAGGCTCCCAAACCCAGAGAGGCTGGGAGGTGAGGCCTTTGGGGAGCTGGGATCTGTAGGCACTGCTGTGGGGGGGCCTCCCTTCCCTCCAGCCTCTCCCCTCCCCCTGTGCCGACAGGAGAAGTGAGGGGGAGGGGAGCCTGCCCTTGGAACAGCACCAAAGAAAAGCACTATGTGGAAAGATTGTTTTATTTTCTCACGAGAATGCGGCTGGAATGGCCTCATAAGATGTATGTATTTTTAAAGATGGCAGTTCCTCATTGCATCACACACTGGTATGGATTTCCTCCTCTGTATGTGTTTCCCAGAGCCCCCCTTGTCCATGAAACGCCCTAGGATTCTCCAGTCCTGGTCCCATGTATCTCGAATCTAATAAATAAGGAACGGCCTATTGGAGAATCTCTTCACACCTTATCTTTCAGGCTGGCGCCCCCCTGGACAGCACTGCTCTTGGGGCTCAGGCCAGTGCTAGGAGAGGCGACCGGGAGAGCCGGCTGGGCCCAAGGTCGTGGTCATTCGAGCATAGTCAGCAGCAAAACTCAGGAATGCAACTGGAGAAGTAGGATGTTGGTCTGAGAAACCCTCTCCTGATTTTCATACTTGTAATAATAATAGTGAGGCGCTCTGTTCTTTTCATAAATGTCAGGGACATGGAATCTCAGGTGTATGAGACCCTGAAGCCCTTCGATAGCCATTCCATCTTCAGCGTCTGAAGCCTGCCTTCTTTACAGGAGATGGGGGAGTGGGGGAAGGGATTCTTAGAGGCCCTTTTTCCTACTTAACTTTTTCCAGGAAATCGGTCTAACTTCTGCAGACACCCCCTCCCTTGACAGCCCGCACGCCCAGTCCATCTGTGCAAAGATCCCTTTGGCAGCTGTCACAAGGCAACGCTAAGGCACTGGGGCTCCCACCTGGGCACTGAAGAGCCTCCCACCTCCCCTGTGGAGAAGAGGGACAACCAGAGTCTCCCATCCTCTCCTCCCACCAGCAGACACGATGAGCCCCCGAGACCAAGCTTGGAACAAGGTTAAGACAGGGGCCAACGTGAAGGAGGGGCCCATCGGGCTTCTCAGCTGAAAGGCTGGTGATTGCACGTCTCCCCTGTCCTGTTCCCAAAGCCTCTCATTAAATACATGACCCTAATAGAGCCCCAACACCACAGTCGATGCCCAGCCGCTCACTTCCGAAGAAACAACAGTCCAGCAAACCGCAAAAGAACTAAAAGTACCCAAATCTTTACCCTGAAGGGTTAAATTATTAATGCACAGCCGAACTTGAGCAGAAACCTCTGTCTCCATCTCTCTCTCCTTGGCAGCGGCCGCCCCTGGAAACCTCTTTTGGGCATCCCTGCACCACCCCCAACTCTCCCCAGCTCAGCCTCCCGGGGCGGCCCCTTCCCGGCCCTCCTCACCAGGATTCAGCCCTTTGTTACCTACATCAGCTCAGCCTCTTAGCTCCTTCCCATTTTTCTGCACAAGCAAAGAGCCAGAAGCTGAGCCAGGAAACAATCTCTTCTTTAGTGAAGCACGCCTGGCCTGGGTGGTGAACGAAGCCTCGCCACTCCCCGTACTTATTTCATCTTGTCCCTGTGGCAAATCCACTTTGCCCCCAAGGAACAGCCAAGCCTGGAATCTCAGACAGCTGTCCCTTACCTGGCCTGAGGCTTTGTCATGCGAAGGGGCTGTCCTTCCCCAGAGCCAGGACCTGCCCTTCCAGGAACCCACCTCCAGCCTCAAAGGCTGGCGGTTGTTTTAAGTCTCATTTCAGGAAACGCCCAGGAAGGCATATCTCTGATCCTGGGCATTCTCTCACTCCTTAGTGACACCACTCAGTGACACCAGTCATTTTGGTCCACCCTTGACTCTCTCGTTCCTCACCCAGCATGGGGCTAGATTTGGGAACATGGTGGGGACTCCCAGGTGAGCAGACATCAAACCGGCAATTCATGAGGTTATCTTAAATAGGAGACTTTGAGCCGCCTAGGAGAGTGTGTAACAAAGGAACCAGTTGGCCTTGGCTGGGGAAGATTGTGCTGGCAAATCCTGCTGTGGACTCAGTGGAGGCTGAGACCTGTAGGGGTGGAAACCGCCAGGTCGGGGTCGGGGGCTGCATTGTGGGAAGAGTTGAGGGCTGTTGAGGAAGAGGAACAGATAGGGAGGCACAGAGAAGCTGCCGGGCTCCAGCCTTCCTCAGGAAACTGAGAAAAGACCGCCGATTTGTTGGCTGGTGGCAGAGGGGAGGAAGAGGAGGTGGAAGTCAGAGGGGTTAATGGCACAGGCCTTGGCCAGGCTTGATGAGGACAGAAAAAGTGGAAAACCCTGGCAGAGTTTTAAACAGGGGAGGACATGGTCAGACCTGTCTCTCCCGCCCGGGGATAGCGGGTCAAGTTTTCTGTCCTCCATGGATTGATTGGCTACCAGGGTGAGGCATGAGCTGTGGATTTGGACCAACCTAGGCTCAGAAATCCCTGATCTGCCCCTACCGGCAGTGGGGCCCTAGACCGGACACCTTCCTCCCCATCTGCATAGTGCAGCTGACCGTACCCTGAAAAGATGCTAACAGTTAAGAAAAGGTGGCTGCTAGCTACATCTTAGACCTTGCACACACAGTGTCCCCTTAATGCCTCCCTTTCGGGGAAGGCTAAAGCTCAGAAAGGTTCATCAACTTGCTTAAGGTCACAGAGGCCAGATTTGAGCCCCCATCTGCAATTCAAGACTCAATTCAAGACTGCAATTCAAGAATTGCAATTCAAGACTTGCAATTCAAGTCTCTTAACTGCCGTACCGCGTTTCTGACGAGCCCTCTAACGGGCCAGACACAACGCGGGCATTCAGCAATGTCCATTTCTTTCTCCACCCGTGGGCATTCAGCAAAGTCCATTTCTTTCTCCACCCGTGGGCATTCAGCAAAGTCCATTTCTTTCTCCACCCGTGGGCATTCAGCAATGTCCATTTCTTTCTCCACCCGCCTCCCACCGCAAAGGTCCTCATGGCCTCAACAGGAGCCACCTGGCAGCCACAGACATCTGCCCCTACCCGTGCCGGGGACAGCTGTGGCCCGTCCAGCAGGACAGGAAGAGGAGAAGGGAACATGAAAGAGCATTTGCTGTGCCTTGCGGTTGATGCCTTATTGCAGTGGAGCCTCTGAAGGCGGAAACCCTCTGCCACGTTGGTGGTTGAGGGACTTGAACCAAAGTCATGCCCCTTGTCAGTAACTGAGTTGGGACGAGGCTACTGACTCTCAGACCACATCGCTGGGAACAAAATTCCAAGAACTGCCTGCCTTATTGTTTCCTGTCTGCCTTTGAAGAACGAAAAATTCATCCTTACGTTATGGGCCTATGTTATGTGTCAATTTTGTCACGTTCCTAAAGGCTCCTGAAGGGGAAGTTTTAGACTCATTAAGAGGAAAGGTCTCAGCTGTCTGATATTAGAGGTCAGAGGTTAGAAGAAATCGCACGTCCCCGGACAAAACATGGAGGATCTAAGGGGTGTCCTTGGCTTGTATCTTGAGAAGGGGAGGGGACAGGGCTGTCTGAAGCAGGTATTCTGTGTCCTTCGAACCATGTCTCACAGGTGGCTGGTTCTGGCTAAGGTTCATCTCCTAGTCACAAGCCTCCTGCAGGGCGAGCATTAGGGGGTGAGGGGACCCGTGTCAGGCACAGAAGAGGGGGCTGGGTGATCCCTGACTGACATGGGCCAACTGGAGTTACTACCACAGAGGTGCAGTGGGGGTGGGGAGTGCACAGGAAACCAGCAGAGAAGAGGGATCTGGACAGATGTGGTGGGAAGTGCCAAAAAGAAAGAAAATTTGACTGGGAGGAAATGCTCCTGGAAGGAGACAAAGCTCCCCCAGCTTCCTCTGGAAATTGCTTTGTTTAAAATGCAAAGTGCAGATGTGTTTAGATGACATCTCAGCATCCATCACCCTATGCAAATGCTGACCCTGGGGAAGCGCAGCCCCTGTAAGTCACTCGGATCCCCCTCTTCGGCATGTGTGGTGATGGCAGGCCAAGGGAACCGCACAGGGGTGGTGACAGCTCACCACCCAGGAGAGGGGCTTGATAAGGGGAGGTGGGGAGGGAGCCCAGCCCTGGGGGGTTGGGTTGCTGGGGCCACATCTGTGCCAGAGGCAGGAATGAGCTCCGCCGCCTGCACCCCCTCCCCCTTCCCCAGGCTTAGCTGCTCTTGGACAGGGCTGCAGGATGGGGGTTACTGCAGACCACTGAAGGGCAGCGCTCTAAACAAGGACCTGCTGCTGTGGCTGTCGCTGTTGGGCTCAGCGACAGAGAATTAAATCCTTCTGGGGAGCGGACAGGCTGCCCACGCCTGAACACTGTGCCCCTAGGGAAACTGAGGAAATTGAATGCCTGGTTGGGGGAGGGGTGGGGCTCTCAAAGTCAAGTCCCCACCTGATACCTCCATCAATTAATTGCCACATCATCGCCCCCTACAAGGTGTTCCAGACTGGGCTTCCTGTAACTTTCGTGACAAAACCTTAACATCCTAGTAGGATTTCCAGATAAAATCCAAGATGCCTGGTAAAATCTGAATTTCAGATAAACAAGGAATAATTTTTAGCATAAGTGTGCCCGAATTATTGCATGGGGTTATGTTGTTTATCTGAAATTCAAACTTAACTGGGTAGCCTATATTTCTGTTTGCTAAATCTGGCAACCCTACACCCTGCATAGTCCATTTCATTTTCTATTTTTATTTCGCACATATCTGGTCATTATGTTGTGGGTGGAGCCCACCCCTGCCTTCCAGTCAGTTTCACCCACACCACCTCCATGCTAGCTCTGCTTCCAGGCCACGTGTGGAGGTTTTACCTCCTTCCTTTTCTTTATCTTTCCCAGGTTAGCCCTACCTCCCACCATCAATAAACCCTTGCACCCCCAACTCCATCTTAGCTTCTCTCTGCTATCCTTAACCCTGGGGAAAATGGCCCAGCCAGCTGTTCGCGCCACTATGGACACGCATTCTTCAACATTCGTTCCTGTACTCAGCAACTGTCTATGGAGCTCCTGCTACGAGTCTGACGAGACAGGTGTGGTCCCTGGTCCCCTGGGACTTGCACACTAGTTGAATTAGACAGGTTTTTAAAAAGAAGCAGCTAATAAAGTAATTATAAACATGAGGAATATAGAAGCTGAAATGAAGACTCATGAGATAGGGAGGGAACCTACTTAAGCTGGGATTACTGAGGAGAGCCACCCTGAAGTGACATTTGAGCCAAGGTCTGAAAGAAGAGAAAATACTAACTGTGCAAATAGAGAAAGCAGCATATGCAAAGGTCCTGGGGTGAGATAGAATTTCAGCAGGGGCCTGAGTGTTAGACAGCTCTTTTATTTCTCATAAATTTTATTTCATATTTTAATTTATACCTTTATTTCATCCTCAGTGGAGACCCCAAATTCCACTATTCTTAAGGTCCCAAGCCAATTCCATCCTTTAACAGGTGACCTCACCTCCCGATTCACTAAGAAGATGAAGCCAGCATAGCTCCCTTGTGTCACCAAGTTTCCCCATATAGCCACACAGCCATTTCTTCCTTTCCACTGTCCTGGAAATTAGCTGTGTTCTGACTTCCCTCCACAACCGGATGTTCCTCCTGTCACCCTTCTTTAGGCCTTTGCTTCAGCAACTGCTTCTCTCTTGTACCTTCAACCTTAATGCCCTGCTGGCTCCTCTTTCACCTTCAAACCAGCTCAAATATGATGGCTTCTCTTCCAGCAATGACTGGACTCTTTGTGTCCTTGGTCATTTTTTTTTTCCTAATGATATTTGACATTCTCATTGTCACCCTCACCACTCACTGTTTAACCCTGCCTCTGCCATCCAACTGCCTCTGCTCTCGAACGCCACTGGCACCGCCTTTCCCAGTCTGTCCAAACATGGGGTTCTCCTACCTCGCTCCCTGAGCATGCCTATGTTTTGCTGCCTAGGACTTCATTGTTATTTTCTTGCTCGAATACAAGGTCCCTGAAGTCAGGAGCTTGTCTTACTTTTTACCACCCAAAGCCCCATGCATATTACTTTGCTGAGGACTTGCTCAGCAAATATTTCATTCACTTGAGGTGCCCCTTGGGATTCTGGGAACCACTCTGGGAGAGTCTTCTCTGGGGTAAGTACCGGAGGGCTCCCCTCAGTGGCGGGGTTGGGGATAGGCAGGATGGAGAGTTTGGAGTGGAGGTGGGGATTGAGAGAGAAGGAAGGGGGACAGGAAGAGGGTGCCAGCTTCTACAAGAGGATGATAAATGATAACAGCGCTGGGAACAAAACCAAGCATCCTTCATGCTGTCAGAGCAATGAAGCCAGCACACTTGAAGATGCAGGCACCAGGCAGTGCCTTGCTTTCAGAAGAGGCATATAGGCTCTCAGGCCCTTCTGCTCACAGTCAGCAGCCCATTCACCTTCCCTGGGGTATCTTCAGACACTGAGGGGCGATGGGTATCCTGGGGTGGGTGAGAGGGAGGGAAGACAACCTGAACCAGCTGTCCTCCTCACTGTCCCCTTTCTGCAGCAGCAGTGGTCTCCTCTGACCTCATGCTCCCTTCCATGGGGTCCACCAGATAGTATTGGCTTCCATTTGGGTTGTGAGGGCTTTACCCACTCTCTGCTATGGATCTTCCTCCTGATTCATAAGATATGAAAGTAAAGATGCTCTAAGAATAAGCAAATGGAAACACTGGGATGATGAGGAGACCCCATAGACTTCACTGTCACACATTTTCTTCCTTTGTCCATAGATAGCCATGAAGCACATACAAGAAACCCTGCTCTAAGAGTCAGGGGACCTGCCTAGACTGGGGACCCAGCTTTGCCACAGAAGAGCCAGGGACCCCAAGCAAGTTAATGTAACTCTCTGTGTCTCGATTTCCTAACCCTTAACTTGTGGGGTCAATGAACTCTGTTACCTTCCCATTTACTCATTCTGTTATTCCTTATGCAGCTCAGTAGTGGATATGTAGTTCTCGCAGGCCTATCATCCCTTTCTCTCTTTGTGATAACAGTGCCCCTCCTCTCTGTCCCCTTTCCACCTGGTCCTATGAGGCTTCAATTACAAGAATACTGCCCTCCTTAGTGAGGGATGAGGCCAGGGTCTGAGTTTGGCCAATCAGACTCTAGGATCACATGATGGCAGCTCCCTAAGGAACCTGCTGTAGGTCCATCTACCCAGCTGCCCAGGTTCCTACTCTTTCTGAGGTTGGATTGTCCATCCTGTCCTTAGTTCTGCAAACTCTCCAGTGTTGCTCTAATAAAATCCCCTTTCTCCAGGGTCTGTGTCTGGTGCTTGCAATCAATGACCTTGACGACCCCGTTAGAATCTTGAGCCCAGGATAAGAAAGTGATTGTAGGTGACACAGGTCGACTTGTTGATGAAGCTACCTCCCAACTGCGGAGACTTTTAATAGAGAAACAGGGAGTGACCTTGCTCAGCATCACTGCCTACGTCCTGAGAGAAAAAGGCACATGTGTCCAGCAGTTGGGGATCCCCCTGAGAGATGCCATATACATCAGTGATCCTTTGCATTTCACACCAAGTGAATTCCTCCAGCCCACAACCAGATGTGGGCACACCTGTGTCCTGAATGATGCTTCCCAGCCTGAGCAGGTAGGGCGGGGAGGTCAGGTAATGAGCAGTTCACAGGACCTCAGCAACTGCCCTTGATCCAACCCCACCTAATGGCATTTAACAAATCAGCCAAGTAGCCACAGGTGCCCTCCTTGGGCTTCTAAAGAGAGCCTTGCCCACAAGAAACCCTTAACAAATGTCTGGTTAAACATCCGAAGCCTCAAGTAGCTGGAAAGGAAAGAACTTGAACAGAAGCAGAGGTCAGGGCTACACCTTTGCTATAGGGATCTGAGTATAAATCTGATGGAGGTAGGTCATTTGGCCATCAGAGGAACAGACCTGAAAAGACACACAATTTTGGACATGTCTAGTCCTTCCTTATCAGGACACCGTTTCTCAAAGTGTGGGTGCAAGATGTCTTCTGGTGACCCTTGGACATCTTTTGCATCTTATATTTGTTTTGCATCTTAGTTTCAAATTACGTTTGCTTGGTTTTATTTTAATGTGTGTTAGAGAAAATACCACGAACATATCTAAATGTGTGGTCTACAGATATTTTGCTTAGGAGGAAGCTGATGTAGGTACGTAAGACTTAGAGTGAGTTGGTGTAAACAAAGAGATTATATATAAAACAATAGGAGTGAGAAGTGGACTTGGTGAATCTTGTGAAGGTGGAGCTGGAATAAATGAAGTTGGGTAGCTCTGTGTAAGGGGAGTCTGGAGCCCCGCTCTCTCCTGCCTCCAGACAGCCTGAGGACTCAGCAAGGCTGGACAAAAAGCCTGTCTTGGGACTGTGAGCTCCTCCAGGCCTGGGCTGGGCTTCACTCATGTTGAATCTTCTGTGTCTAGTACATAGCCAGCAAATAGAAGTACTGAGTTTTGTGCCCTGCCTCATGCTAATTAAAGCAGACACCTCTAGCAGACTTGCACAGAAACAAAGTGTAACACAAGTTCTAGCCCTTCCAAACCACTCTCACCCTGTCCAGCTGGTCAACCAACCACTCCCGTCCACTTGAGGTGTATTAACTTAAAACTATCTGCTTTTGTCTATTGTCATCCATCCCCGTTGCTACTAGCTGGGTCAGGCCACCAATATCTCTCACCTGAACTACTCTCTGCTGCCATCTGTCCTCGTTGCTATCCCTGACTTTAGTCTTATGACTCTATCTAAATGATTTTTTCCCCGCACCACAGCCAATAGTTTATTTGAAAATGTAGCCTAGCCCCTGATGACATGTTGCTGCCCATAGGATGACAAATAGACAGAGAGTTTTGTGACCTGGCCTCTGTCTACCTCTCCGGTGTCACCTCTTAGCAACTGTATTCCACACCAAACATGCCAGGCCATATTGTCTTTTTTCTCTGAAAGCACTTGCTTCTGGGCCTTTGCTCATCTCATTCCCACTTGAAGTGCCCTTCCCTTTCTTCTTCTTCCTCACTCCTCAATCCTCAGGATCCTTTGCCACAGCCCAGGCTTCTCGGTCTGAGTCTTCTGTTCCCACAGCACCTGCATTTATTTTTCAAAGTACTTACAGTGATGAGCCCCAATTGTTTACTTACTTGTCTGCCTATCACAGAAGTCCTTCAGGTCTTTGAAGGCATGAGCCATGGCGTATTCACCTTTGTATCCTGAAAACTCAGCCCACGGATTGACTGAGCATAGGCCCTCAGCAAATATTTGACAGTTGAGTAGCTGATGGCCATGAGCCTGGGAAAGCTCATGACAAGTAGACTTGGGGCCATGGAGCCTCTTAAACACCCTAGTGCTCCTAACCAAGAATTCGTAACTAACTTGCCATCTGTTTGGCACATAGTAGGATTGCACTCCTTGGCCCATTTGTGGTTGCGTGGGGTGGGGACCATGGGATCATTCTGGTCAATGAGTTTTGCATGAAATTGCCAAGTGTCATGTTTAAGCTGGAATTTTTCATTGCCAGAGCTCTCTTTCACTCTGCTTTGAAAACCTGCAATGATCCAGATGGTGGCTTCTCCCTCAGTCGGGGTCCTAGACTGATGACAACCCTGAGTGGAGTCCCCAGGATAAATGAGAAGAAGCCTTTGTTATAACAAGCTTCTGATTTTTTTTTTTTTTTTTAACCAGCATGACCTAGGCTGTCCCAGCTGACACACTCACAGTGGCCATAGGGCTTGGAAGACTTAATTGAAACTATTCTATTCTTCTATCCTCATTACGATCCACACTACTGCCCATGCTGACCCCAGTCCAACCAAGCCCCTATCACCCAGAAACAAGTAGGGAGGGAGGCAGGAACAAAAGGAAGGAAGGAAGGAAGAAAAGAAAGAAGGAAGGAGGAAAGCTGTCATACCAGTAACCAGTAATACAAATGAACAATGACTAGGGAGACATGGCCTTAAGAGCTGTGAAGTTCATGGTGAGTTTACCACCATGAAGACAGACCAACCCTCAGACAGCGAAGAGAGAGCTGAGTAGTCTTCTTCTTTGTAGTCTATGTGGCTAATTATTCGGGGATGCTTAAAACTCACAGGAAATCCACCCGCTAAACCTGGCCTTGTCCCATTCCTAACTCGTATGTATCCTGAGATACCCTTTATTGGTAGGTATACATGCCCCATAAGGGGAGGGACTCACCACTTACAATATCACACCTATGCCACCTATCAATTTGCTTTCTATCATAAAAGTCTCTGCTACTCACCACTCGCAAAATGTCCCTCTGCCTGTCCCCACCCCTCACCTGCCAAGGGTTACCTCTTCTTTAACACACTGAATGAGCATGGTTCCCCAGACACTAATCCCATCAACCAGACATGTCAGGAGTTATGGTTGGACACCAGCTTGCCCAGGTTTATCTTGTTCTAGCCTCCCCAGCTCTGGGGTCCTGATATGGGGACCTGTGCTTCCCTGCCAGGGGAAAGAGTACATCTACTACAAAACTAAATATGTTCCAGGCCTCTCTTACGCCCATTACTCTTCATTAAGCCTAATTAGAATGCCACTGAATAATCATATTATTCTAATGCACCATGTAATGATTAAGAATCATGGCGATTTCCACTTGTCTTCTCTTTTCCCCACCCTCTTTTTCTCCGCCCTTACAGAAAAGCTACGTGTTAGCTTCTTCATTTTTTTAAAAATTATTTTATTTTATTTTTGCTAATTTTTTTTCCACTTGAAACGTAAAATGCTAGCTGGGTAATGACCATGATGGTCATCCTATCTATCCTTTTGTCACTGGATTCTCAGTGCCAGTCATAGAACATGGTATCAACTATTGCTGGTGGGAATGGGGACAAGACAGGGAGGTGAAGAATAACCGTGAAGGGGTGTGCACATTGTGGGGAGCCCTCCTGGGTGTTTGCTCACTTAGTGTTCATGGCATCCATGCAAGGTACATGACATTATAACCATCATGGAAGGACTGTCCAAGCTAGAGAATATCGGACTTGCCACGTGGGATAGCCTCCTGTGTTCAAAATATCCATCCTGAATTCAGGTTTGAAACAGAAGAATTGTGGAAAGTCCACTGTTGATCTAAGATGCCTATCCTTGGTGTGGGGTAAAAAGCATGGACTCTGGGGTCAGAAAGGCTTGGACAAGTCTCTTAGCCTCTTTGAGACTCAGTTTCTTATATATAACATGGGAATTAACATGCTTACCTCATGAGACTGTGATGGTTCTTAGAGAGTGCCTAGCACATAGTGGGCACTTAATAAAATATTATGTGAAATAAACTCAGTCTTTAGTCATATGAAAATGTGTGACCAGTCTTTAGACCCTAAAAGATAATCTTGCTGGGTATAGATTTTAGGTTGGCATATTGAAGATAATACTATCACTATCTTCTAGTTTCCATTATTACAATTGATAAGTGAACCATCGCCCAATTGCCCTTTTGCATTTGGGGAGGGTTTTTTTGTTGGTTAGTTTTCTATTTTTTATATTATGAGTATTTTTCTCTTCAGTTGTGTCTAATCTTCTGTTTAATCCTTCCACTGAGACTTCATTATGTTTCCCATTTCTATAAATTCCATTTGTTTTATTTCTACCATTTTGTTGTTCTTTATACTCATGTTCCTTGCTCTTATTTTCAAATTGTATTTCTTTAAATATATTTGTGGTAGGCAGAATAATAGTTCATGACCTAATCCCTTGAGCCTGGAGCATGTTAGGTTACATAACAATGGAGAATGAAAGTTGGGCACATTTGAAGGAGGTCTATTTCTGTCTGTTTGTTTGTTTTAATTCTGTTCTATTGATTTAAGTGTCTACTCAATTGCCAACTCCACAGTTTAATTACTATACTAGAATTGGTGCTACTTCTTCCTTAAACGATTGATAGAATTCTCCAGTAAAAGCTATTCGGGTCTGGAGATTTCTATTTTGAAAGTTTTACAGTTATAAATTTAATTTCCTGAGAAGACATACGGCTATTCAGATTATCTATTTTTTATTGGGTGAGTTGTGGTAATCTGTGTTTTTTGAGGAAAGGGTTCATTTTATCTAAGTTGTCAAAGTATGTGTGTAGAATTGTTTATAGTATTCTCATTACTCTTTTGATATTTGCAGCATCTATAGTACTATCCATTGTTTTAGTCCTGATATTGGTAATTTGCCTTTTGTCTTTTTAACTTGGTAAGTCTTGTTACAGGTTTGTCTATTTTATTGATATTTTTCAAAGAACCAACTCTTTTTCCCATCGATTTTTTAAAGAGTCTATTAAGAGTTTTGTTTTTTTTTTTATCTGTTTTGCGGGCCACAAAGAAATAAAAGGACTACGTAGCCTTTCAAGCAACAGGCAGGGAGCTGAGGAGCGTCAAGATGAGTCTAAGGCCTTGGAGGGTGCATTCCCGGGGGAGGAGGTCCTCGCATTCCTGGAGGAGGGGGCCAAATTCCTGGAGGGGGCATGCCCAGTGGGGTTCCTTGCCCAGGCGGGGATACCCATTGGAAGACCCACGGGAGGTCTCATACCAGGAGGTGGGCCCATCATGCCTGGAGGGGGTGCCTCTAGGCCCAGTGGGTACTGGGGTGGGGGCCCCTGCAGTACTGGCTATGGCAGTGGCTGCAGCAGCTGCAACGGTGCCTCTTCCTTGTGGAGTCATCACCTGTTGGGATGGGCCGCCAACCCCACGAACTGGCCGGGCACGTCCTGCAGGGGCCTGGGGCATGTGAACACCAGCTGGGATTCCCCTGCCAGCAGCCCTGCCCATCCCTGGGCACCCAGCAGCTCCAGCAAGTGGCACTTGGGCAACGCCAGCATCTATGGGAGGAGGTCCCTCTACTGTCATTGAGTCCAGGTTCTCCCCTCAAAGCAGCACCAGACCAAGGACTCTCTTCTCTTCTCTCTCTGCTTGTTTTGAGTTCTTTGGCCTGATCTTCCTGAATTCATCACAATCACACAGGATCAAACTCATATGCTTGTCAAAAGCCTTGACGGTGCCAATGAAGAAACGACTGCCCTGCAGGATGCACCTCATCCTGTGGTCCATGTGCTGCAGCATCTTGCTGCTATTGGTGGCGGTTCCAATGGCTCCCATTCCCGCCGCGTTGGCCTGCGCCTGGGGCCCACCAGCCTTCCAATAAGCCATTTCCTGCCCCTGCTACCGGAAATGCCTCCCACTGATTTTTTAAAAAATTTCTGTTTTTAATTTCACTGATTTCTGTTCTGATGTTTCTTTTTCCTTTCTTCTTTTTGCTATTTATGTATTTATATTTTTGATATATTGAGGTGGGAGCTTAGGGTATTGTTTTAATTTTTTTCTCTTTTCTGGTATAAGCCTTTAATGCTGCCAACTTCCCTCTCAGCATGGCTTTGGCTAAAACCCCACAAATATTAATCTGCTGTACTTTCATTTCACTCAATTTTATTTATTTTTTGTTCCCCTTGAGACTTTCTTCTTTGATCCATGGATTATGTAGAAATGTATTATTTTGTTTCCAAAGAGCTGTCATTGATTTCCAGTTTGATTCCCCTTTTGAACCTGTGACCTTTCAATTTGCCAAATGACGCCCAACCACTATGACCCACACCGGCCAGCTCAAAATGCAGATTCTGACTCAGTAGGTCTGAGATACAGCCCGAGACATTGCATTTTGGGTAATGTCCCCGGTAATGCCCATGATGCATCACTGGTCCATGGACCACAATTTGCGTAGCAAAGGTAGAGTATGGACTGTAGAGCCAGGCAGTGTTCAAATTCCACTCAGGCACCACCTAACTGGACACATCACTTAACCCCCCTCCCATTCAGGCTCTGCTTTTGTAAAATGGAGGCAATAACAGGGTGCAAAGAGGACCGAAGAGCCAATGTATGAACAGTGTCTGTGCGTATCAGCACAAAGTGAAGTCAACAGGTCCAGGCTCACCTCTCCGCTTTCTCCAGCTGCCCCCGACCCTGCCCACTTGCTGCACCTGGCTGCAGGGACTACGCGGGCCTGCCGATGGCACTTGCAGGGTTAATGCTCCCGCTCTTGTCCAGAGACAAATGTTTTGTGTTGAGGAGTTGCTGCTGGGAAGGAAAGGGAGGGGGGAAGAAGGCCCCTATTTTATTATTCTGAGGTGCATTTTAATTTGCACAAGCGAAGTTGTGTCTGTGATGGATGACACAGAGGGAAAAATTACAGCCCAGGAAGCCCAGCAAAGGGGGGAAAAATAAAAGAGATCTAGCAAGGATTAAAAACAGCCCATTGTGATGCTGCATCCTGATCAGGGGCTGGGGGCTGGGGAGGCTGGGGGTGCTGGGGCGGGTACCGGGGAAGGAAGGTGCCAGGCTGGCAGAGCCAGTCCTCTGCAGACTGAGAATCTACAGGAAGTTTGCTTTCCTTACACTGGCCTCCCGTTTCTGCAGTTCGTGCCCTCCGCCGTGGCATGACTGGCTATCTCTGGGTCACCCCGCTGCTCACGTTCCTGGTCACCTCTGATCTCTTCTCTCATTAACAACACTCAGGGCCCTAGGAGCTCTTTGCAATCTGAGGGCAGAGTCAGCTTGCGTTCAGAGCCAAGAGTCAGGGATCTAAATGAGGCGGCTTATGTCCTGGTTGCTCCTGAACACATCACTGGGGGCCACCAAGGGAGTTGTCGATGCTCCTCTTTGGCCACTGGTTGGCAGGAGTTCAGAGCAGGAGCTCTGGAGTCAGATGCACGGACATGGGTTTGGAGCCCAATTTTTCTACTTAATAGCTGTGTGACCCTGAGCAAGTTGCTTAACTTCGCTGTGCTATCGATTCCTCAACTCTAGAAAAGCAATAAAATAGTACATACCTCATGAGGGTTGGTGGGAAGATCAAATAAAGCTGGGAGACCCTTCTTCGGCCCTCAAAGGAGGTAGGTCAAGCAAGGTTCAGGAGAATGAATGGAGTTAGGAAGGGCGGTGAGCCCAGCACTGACTGGCTGTCTCCCCTCCCAGCCTTGTGGCCTCCACCGCTTATCTTCAAGCTTCTCAGGGAAGGAAGGAGGCCTCCAAACATGCCTGACCCTGCAGCTACCCTAAGTCCTGACCGCTGGACCTCGGCCCAGGGCAGTTTCCTCTTGCTGACTTCTTGGAGGTGAGGGAGCAGCTGGCCACTGTCTTCTGTCTAATGACCTCAGCTGAACTATTCTCTTTTCTTTGAAGATGAGATTTAAGCAGATCTATAACTTCTCAACACAAGACTGCTCACCCCACAGCCTGGTGCCTCTTAGCCATAGCTTGGTTGGAAAACTGCAATGAAGTGATCTTCCGTGGCTGGAGTCAGCTAACCAGATATTGATGGTCCTGGAATAAAAACAACCAAGAAAAAAAGAAAAAAAGAGCGAAGAAGTACTAAGAAACCCTAGTGGGACGCCCTTCCTGCAAATAGCAGCTTCCCTCAGGAGCTAGGACCCTTTCGCACACTCACTCACTAATAACACCAACAGCTGCATCTACCGAACACTTCCTATGTGCCAGCTTTAAGCACTTTGTATGTATCCGTTCATTCAATCCCCAGAACAATCCAAGAGATAGGTACTGTTACTGTCTCTTCTCTGCTTTCTACAGCTGAGAAGACAAAGACACAAGGGAGTTTAAGAAGCTTTCCCAAGATCATAAAATTTGGAAGCACCAGGGCCAGGCTTCATGTTTACTGGGGACCTGGACAACACCCCACCCAAAGGCACATGAGATGACGGTAGGGTTTTTTTTCCTTAGGTGCGTCTATACTCAAATGCCAGTGGTGGAGAACTGAGCTCTTGAAGTGGTATGTTTTAGTGTGAGGCACGATTTTCTTTCATGAGTGCATGAGTGCCCAGAGGTACAGCTGTTTCCAAGAAAGATCCTTCTTTTGGGGACTTGTGGACACTTTGCCTTGTGCCTGCGAGGCCTGTCCCGAAAGTTTGAGCAATGTCAATATGATTAAAATAATTTGTGGGGCAATACTTTCAGGACACACCTTGTATATAAGAAGGCATAGACAGGGCAGAAATACTCAGTTGAGTGACTACAAAATCAATAGTGGAACGCTTTTGGAGACTCCATGAGACAGCTATTCTCCTGTCTCTCAGTGACCAGGAGGCCATGATTGTTATATAATGTTCTTTGAGTCTTCTGCTCTTGGCCCCTGGGATTCCTGTGCTTTCCTTCCACTCTGCCTCTCGCTGTTCTGACGCAGCCCCTGAGTAGGATCTGGGTTTGGGGGAAGGCTTCAAGCCATGGAGAAAATGTTCAAGGAATGCGCTTCTCGTTGTGGGGCAAGGGGGAAGGGTAACATCGCACAAGCAAGAACTTTCTTGTCAGTGCTTTTTGTCCCAGGTGGGACAGCAACAGGGCAATCTGAGTGGAGTTAGATAAGCCAGGTTAGAGTCTCGCTCTGCCGTGTGACCTCTTTGAGCTTTAGTTTTCTCTTCTTAAAATAGGATGATGCTTCTTCTTCCTGCCTTACAGATCATTAAAAGGTTAAACAAAATTAGTGTATATTATTAGCTATAGTCCTATCATCTTATATCTAACTAGTCATAGAGATGACTCCTTGTCGGGTATTAATGCAAGGGGAGATCCCTCTTCCCAAGAACCTCTCTTCTGAGAACAACTCCTGTGGAGCCTTAAATGCTGCCATTAGTGATGTGCTTATTTGTGTCTGTCACCATCCCTTATTAGTACGAGTCCTTCAGGAGGGATGACACCTTCAGTTACATCAGGTTATCCTTACATAAACGGTTCTTAATATTCTTGGAATGAAGAACTGACCTTGCTTCAGAGTCTGATGGAACCTATAGATGGTCTGTCCAGAAACGTGCACAAATTTGCGGGGGGCTGAGTGTCAAAAATCAGTTCCCTGTCTTATCCAGGGTGCATTCTGCCCGGAGCTTGGCTGTAGCAGAAGTCAGCGATTTATGCTGCGCTGTATTCCCATCGCCTTCTTTTGGTAACAGCCCCTTATTTTCCCTTGGGGCAAGTCTACAGCAGTGTCAATGACCTTTCCATTTTCCCTCCGAGCTCAGTTTCCAAACACATTGGTGATTATTGGAGCACCTGCCAGAGGGCTCTCTCTGGTCATCTGCCCGCAGACAGGGAGCAGATGAGAGGTGCTGAAGAGTTAACGTCCCCAGAAGTAGTCCTCAGCCAAAGGTAAATTGTGCCTCGGTGGGCAGGACAACTCTAAGGCTGCCCCCACCATCTCCCAGCGGGCCTGGGTGGCGCTAAGCCCCAGGTGCCCATCATATAACCTGCTCGTTAATGCAGTTTCTGTTGTTTCTGCCCTTCTCTGTCTCCCTTCCCTGCATCCCTCATGATGCTGTTTGGTCCCCTACATCTTAGCCCTAGCCCTCCTTCCCACCAAGTATGAAAGCAGAGCACTCAGCACAATGCACAGCACATACGATGTTTGTGTAAAAACGGTAGCTGCATTATTGCCAACTATTGCTATTAACTAGGATCATTTTTTTCATTGCTCCTCTTTGGGTCAGGTCCTCATCATTCTTACTTGGATTTTGGCAGCTGCTTCCTGACGTTAGCTTGTTACCTGTATTCTTCTTACCTGTATTCCTCCTCCCCGCATCCTGGTTCGATACAGGGGAGCTGTTGCTCCTCCCTGGCTGGGCCCTACTCTTTCTTTCTGGCATTTGTTTACTTATTCACAGCCAGCACCTTTCCCTGAACACTGTCCCTGTGTCCCCTGCTCATGCATTCTGCCTGTCTGGACTGTATCTTTGTGTTCAAGTCCTGCCAGTCCTTCCACTTGATGTCGGTGATCTTCCTGTCCGTATTAGTCAGGTAGGTCTCAGTAACAAATAGCCCCCACATCTCAGTGGTGCAGAGGGAAGGGTTCTTTCTCATTCTTGTTGCATGTCTAGCATGGAGATTGGTCACCTCTGTTCCACCTCACCCTCACAGGAGATGCAGGGTGCAAGGCTCCACCATGTAGAAGGTAGCCAGCGGCTGTCACTTGTTCCACTGGGTGATGAGTGGAAGTCATGCAATATGGTCTGAACTGTTTTGCCCACCTCTAGTTCAGGGTTAGCCACACAAAGCTAATCTGCTCAAGAGCAAGGAAGCACCCAGCATCCTAATAGGCATTGCTATAGCTTCCTGAGACTTCTGAAACAAATTACCACAAACTGGTTGCTTAAAAGAACAAATATTGGGGGACAGAGGGGAGCAAAAAGGGGATGGATGTAATACAACAACAATAAAATTTTTTAAAAAATCAAAAACAAACAAAAAAAAAAACAAATATTTATTCTCTTGTAGTTTGGAGGCCAACAGTCCAACATCAAGGTTCCCTTGCTTCTTCCAGCTTCTGGTGGCACCAGGCAGCCCCTGTCTGGAGGCTTCATGACTCCAGTCTCTGCCTCTGTCTTTACACGGACTTCTCCGCGGCTTCTTCTTCTCCTTACATGGACACTTATCACTGGATTTAGAGCCCACCCAGTCAATCCAGAATGATCTCTGCTCAAGATCTTTAACTTAATTACATCTGAAAAGATCCTTTTTCCAAATTAGGTCAGTTTTGGGCATAGATTATTTTTTGTTTTGGAGCCACTGTTCACCCCCTGTTCACTATAGCCCCCTTGCAATCTTGAAAAAATCCAGCCTGAGGACAACATAAACATGTGCTAGAGACCAGACCCAACAAAGGGCACAGAAACTAAGCCAGCCCCCTGATCATTCTGTTCCTGAAGCTAACCCTACCTCTATAATGCCCATGCGTGACATCTTCTCTACTGTTTAGGCAGGTTTTCCATTACTTGCACCCTCTTCCGGCTTTGACTACCTGTGTGTCCCCCACCCTTTGGGTATCTTGCTAGACATTTACCTGGACTCCAATTTCTCCTTCCAGGTGGGCCTTGGTCCTTCAGCCCTCAGGTACCTGCCGTACAGAACACACTGTTTACTGAGAATAGCTTTGTCCTTTTTATGTCGCACAGGTTTCCTTACCCTTCCCTATTTGTGCTGCTCTGGCTAAATTATACATGCAGATTTAATTGATCAGCCATTAACCTCACCTTCACGGAGACAGGAGACCGTCAGCACGATCAGGCATGGGCTTCTTCTGTTCAATTCACCCCTGAGAGCAATGGCCCAGGCTCACCCCCTCACCCCTCCAGTTTGTGGTGCTCATTCATCATACCTTTGTTTATAGCTTTTCCACTGAGCCCCATCCCTGAGGTGGTCCCTGTCCGTGCCAATTTAAATTAATTTTGCCAGCCAGATTTCATGAGACACTGAATCAAAGGCTTTTCCAAAAATCAAAAAGCACTAAATCTTCAGTGGACCCTCTTCCCCCTAAGATTACAAATTGGTCTGAGTAAAAAAGTGTGACGGTTTCCCGGCATGACTTCTGCAGAAACCTGCCCATTCCCCTTACAGCTCAGGCTTCTGTTGCCCTCCAGCTACTTACTGGATTTTTTTTTTTCCGTCGTAAAAGTTATCGTAAATTTTTAATCATAAAATTTGTTCTATGGCTTGCCTGTGAATGGAACGTATGGCTTCCCTGGGGGAAAATTGCCAGAATGGGTTGCTTCCTGTTTTTCACGTCTACCCCCTCGACTTTTCTCTCTACACCCTCACTTTTTGAAAGCCAGCAAGAATTCCTTAAGTTCATTAGCTAATTCTGGCCAGCCAGTTTGGTGTGCAGGCCACAAGACCCCCTGATTTATATATTTCCCTAGCATTTAATTTTTCTAAGTGACCCTTTACCTGTTCTTTTTATTATGACTTACTAATTGCACCCATTTCCTAACTTTATTTTTCTTATTAAAGACAGGTTTTATTAGGTGGTTTATGGCTCAGCCACTTAAGGACCCTGATTAATTTCACTCACCTCCTCATCATTCAGGAATGGATCACCTTTGTCCCTAATATTTCTTCAGCCCTGACCTGACAGATCTGGAGTTTGCACTTGACCAGCAGGTAAATGCCTAGGGAAAAGGCAGGGGCTCTGGTTCAAGTCCTGTTTCCACCACTTCTTAGTTGCATGATGTTACTTCAACTCCTTGTGCCTCAGTTTCCTCATCCACAAAAGAGGATCATGTGGCAACTCTGAAACCTGGTGGGACTCAGCAAGACAGTGCAAGTAGGCTGGGTCATGGCATATAGCAAGCACTTAGGAAGCAGTACACTTTGAGGGGGGTCCCTTTTCCATCTAAGAGTTCTCATGTAATTCATTGTTTTCTAAACAACGTTTATGTTTATAGCATTGAACTCATTTGAAGAGGGGGTAGTTACAGAGCTGAATACACTTACGTGGTCCCCACCCTGGAACTCTGTCCTGGTGAGAGACAATCAAACAAATGACTGCTGTGATTCCAGGCAAAATGAAAGAAATGCTAGAACAGATCAAAGCTAAGTGCTAGGGACTCAGTGGAAAGAGTATTTCAGGAGTTGGAGAATATGTCATGGAGAAGAAGGCTGGGCTTGAAAAGATGAGTGAGCGTTTGGTTGCAGGAAAACAGAAAGAAAGGGCATTGTAAGAGGAGGCACCAGCTCAGGCAAAGGCTGGGTGGCATGAGCCTGTGTGGGGTGTTTGGGAAATTCTCCAGGATTGTGCGGCTGGAGAATAGGGTGATTGGGGAATTGGGACATGGGGAGCCAGGGACAGGGCCGCAAGACCAGTTAGGGTAAGATGGTCAAGGGCCCTAAAGTCGTAGTTTGAGCCCCATTCTGTAGGACAATGGTTCTCAAAGTGTGATGCAGTATCAGCATCATCTGGGAACCTCTTAGAAATGCAAATAAAATTCTCTGGTCCCCACTATTCCTATTGAATCAGGGTGGGGCTCAACAACCATGTTTTTACACACGCTGTAGGTGATTCTGATCAAGTTTGAGGACACTGCTATGGGTTATGGTGAACTTAAGACTGACCATGAAGACATGCCTTTAAGGATTCATGATCCTCTTTATTAGGTATGACTTTTACCTGCATTTAACAGAAGCCCAAATGCAGTTACCCAATTAGGGCTTTATTTCCCTCTCCTCTTGTAACAAGAGGTTCAGAGGGGTGCAGTCCCTGGCTAGCGCAACCCCTCAAGAAGGTCCTCAAAACCAAGGCCCTTTCTAACTCTCTTAGCATGTGACTATCATCCTCATGGTTGTGTGATGGCTGCTGCACCTACAGGTTTCTCTACCATACCCCTGGCATGAAGAATGGGGAAAGAGAAAGGAAGAAAGCCTTGTTGCAGCTGACTTGCCAGATGTCTTCCTGGAGCCCTGTCCCATAGTTTACTTCTCATGTCTTAGAACCAGGTGATTACTCTAGCTGCAAAGGAGTCTGGAAAATGAGTCTTTTTGATGGGGAGAGTAGCAGTCCTAAGTGAAATCAGGGTTCCATTAGTCCAGAGGAAATGGAGACTATATACCAGGGGGACAGCTATTAATGACTGTCACACCCCCCTCCAAGCCAGCTGCAGAAAGGTGCCTCTGGTGGAAATGAAAAGCTGGTAGGAGGAGATTTAGTAGAGTGGTTAAAAATTAAGCTCCCAAGCCAGACAGTCTACTTTGAATCTTTGCTTTGCCCAGCCATGAAATCCTGGGCAAGTTACTTAATCTCTCTGTGCCTCAGTTTCCTCACTTATAAAACGGACATAATAACAGTACCTATACCTCATAAGGGAATTGTACAGATTAAGCGAGTTAATACATGTAAAACTAATAGAATAAAACCAAGCTTGCAGTGAACTCATCAATCTATAACAGGGAGATGATACTCATGAAGGCTATTAAACAGATTATTCGAGAAGTGATGAGAGCCTAACTTCGACATCAGACATGAGAATGGAAAGAATGGGGCAAGAGAGTACGTGACAAGTATCACATGTGTCCCTCCTCCCTCTAAGCATTTGGAAGATACTGACATCTTTTTTCCCCAAGTACATGGTTCCGTGTGAAGGGCTCAGCCTCCTGACCCATTAAATCAGAATCTCTAGGGTGGACCCAGGCATTGATAGTTTTTATAGCTTCCCAGGTGACACCAAAGTGCACACACAGTCAAAAAACTACTGACTTCAACCAATGGTATGTCAGTAGCCTTGGGGTATGCTAGATTCACCTGGAGAGTCCATTAAATCTCAAACTGCTGGGCCCACCCCAGCTTTCCAAATCAGTAGGTCTGGGATGGGACGTGAGAATGACATTATTAGATAATCACTTACTGGATAATAAGACCCCATGTGCTGCTAGCCACACTTGGAGAACCTCTCACCCAAGTCTCACTGAATCATGAAGAGCATACCCAGATACATGCAGGAAGAAGAGCTGCAATAAATTTGGGGGCATTAGGAAATTTGGCCACTGGGATTGTGAAATCAAAGGGCAGGGGGCTAGATAGTTAATTATCTTGAATGCCTGTGCCACTTATTTAACATACTTCAGTAGTGGGAGGTGACTTTCACCCATGGCTGGTGGCTTTGGTCTTACAGATGGAGCAGTGGAGGGACACAGCCCACTTGCGGAAAGCCTTGAGCAGATCTGCCTCTCCTGACCTCAGGATTTGGAGTTTGTGACCACCTTGCTGGATGACCCAGGTTTTCCTCTGAAAAGGCAGGGTTATGATACCTACTTGTTTCACGATATAGTTGTAAGGAGTAGATTAAGTAACATTTGAAAGTGCCAACTTAATAAATAGTAGCTATTACTTTTATTATTACTACTATATTATTATTCTTGGCTCTGCTGCTGCTGCTGTCAGTGCCCCTCTGATAAGAGTCTCAGCAACCAATGAGGCTCACAGTTTAGTGGAGAGAAAGTGTCTCTCGTCCGATTAGCAGGGGAGTTTGTATTGCTTAGCAGCAGCTGCTGCCCTTGCCAGGGAAGCTCAGGGCTAAATTCTATGAAATTTTGACAGTTATCTTTGGTCTGAGTTTCTGGTATGTGTCTTTCCTCTTGCTTATACATGAGGCACTTGTTTGCTTGTCCCGATCTCGTTCATGAACACTAGCTAATTGTGTCTCCCCACTGGTTTCTAAGATCCCCAAAAGAAGTTGGACCCATCAGGTAGCTAAGTGGTTACAGAATCGTCCTGATATGCCAAAGCTGCCGGTTCGATTCCCAGTCGGGGCACATACAAGAACCAACCAATGAATGCATAAAGAAGTGGAACAACAAATTGATGTTTCTCTCTCTACCTCAAATCGATCAATTAAAAAAAAAATTTTAAACCCTTGAAAAGTGTTTGTGATTCTCTGCTGTGTCAGATGGGTTGCCTACCCAGCCATGTTTGATGGGCGGATGAAAGTGAGAGTGCAGAATGAACACGAGTGATCTAGAATCCCTTCGACGACGAGTGGTTATTAAGTGCATAGTCAACGTGAGGACTCTGGGTCTCATTGGCCTTAACTGTGAGGTAGAATCAATTCTAATTAACACTGGATGAGAGAGAAAAAGTCAATACTGAAGTGAAAAGAACTTTGGTGGTCGTAGGTTCAGATTCCAGGTCTACCAGTTCCTTCTTTCCGTTCTTTTTATTGGGCAGCTTCCTTAACCTGGCTAAGCCCGGACATCCTCAGGTAAAATGCAATTAATCCTGTTTCCACAGTGGCCTCCTTTGAGAGGTGACATGTGTGGGTACACCTGGTATAGGAATAGGAACTTTCCCCTTCGATGTTCAGTTAAGTTCTGGTCCTTTCTCTTTATCTCACCTTGCCTTGCAAGGATTAGACCCAACAGCACCCGCTTCTGCAAGGCCAACCCTGAGGAGGCCAGCAGAACAGGCAGGGGGCAGCCCTGAAGGGGCCCCCAATCTCAGGAGAGGCAAGCTCAGGGTCCACACCTGAGAGGAAGGGCCCCTTTCAATGTTGCCCCAAAGATACTTGGCTTGCAGCACTGTCGTCCCCACCATGAGCTTCTGGGTGACTTTTTATATGTCCACAACCTATACACAATGGTAGTTAAATGGCCATCAGGAAACTGGCTGGAAATCCACTTTGGGGGTTCTCAAACCTACAGGCATCTGTAGTTTGTAAATCCAGTCAAAACAGATGGCCTCTAATGCCAAAGCCAACGGGCAGGTGAGACTGAGTTCCTGGCCCTGTGAAGAGTCACATAAACTGAAGGAAGCAAGCCACTCCTCCCCAATCCACCTGAACAGAGTTGGACACCTTTTAAAGCCTATCTGTAGCCCTGGCTGGTGGCACAGTGGATAAGGCGCCGGCTTGCGAACCCGAAGGTTGCTGGTTCAATTCCCAGCCAGGGCACATAACCAGGTTGCAAGCCAGGTCTGTAGCTGGAAATAATAAATTTTTAAAAAACCAAAAACTATTCGTATTTAGCTTGTTGAGTTCAAACCTTCCATGACCTCCACAAAGTAGCCCTGTTTAAGCAATTAAGAAACAGAGAAATAAGTTACTTTCCTAAGGTTATAGAGCAGATCAGTTTGGATGCGTAGGCTGGCCCAGGCTTTCTCAAAGCAGGGTCAGGGACCCCAGGGGTACTTGTCTGGATCCAGGTTTCCAGACCATATCTCAGACCTCCTGAATCCGAATATGGATCTCTGGAGGTGGGGCTGGGATGGGCAGTGAAGTTCTCAGAGATCCAAATTCTCTGACTTTGGTGGCTTGGTCCTGTGTCAGCATCATCCCACATCTTTGGGTGCACAGGAGGGAGTGGTACTTTCCCCAGTGTGGGGTTCGCACACAGCGGGTGCTGCTTGGTATAAAGTGAAGTTCATTGGTTTATAGTAGCTAAGCATTTATCCTTACAGGTATTGAGAAACATAACTATCATTTCAAGCACACAAGTTCATGAATTTTTGCTTAGGACAAAGTTAACTTTTGAAGGATAAGACACTTTGAAGTTGTTTAAAGAACATATAGTGCACAGTACTCAACTGTGTGGCAAAAATTGCACAAGTGACTTGGTAATGAGTGGAGTTTGGGACCTGCAGATTTGAATGGTTCTATGTCAGGAGCAGAAGCTGGGCTGGAAGCCAGAGCTTCTTGTGGAGGGATTGTTAGAAGCCTGCGGAGACCCCTACCCCTGTGCATCACTCGCTGCCCGCAGCCGTAAATGTCATGATGAACACAGTCATGTGCTGATTAATGACGAGGACCCATTCTGAGAAACGTGTCGCTAGGTGATCTCATTGTAGAGTGACCATCATAGGGTGCTCATAGGGTGCCCTTCCACAGCCCAGGCTTCATGCTGTACCACCACCGTACATGAGGAGGTCTGCCGTTGACCAAAATGTTGCTATGCTGTGCGTGACTGCCTTTATAATGACCATTGTCATCATGCTGGTGCCAGAGGAAATGCAATGCTCTCCAAATCAGGAATAATCAATAGCCCTTTCCGACAGGTTGTCGGAACCCTAGACTCAAACTCTATCCAGGTCTCCGGACCAAGAAGCAGGCTGGGATGGATGTCTGTGGGAACCACTTCAAGAGGGACCTTCCCCTGGCCTTCCGGGCTCACTACTGTCCAAAGT
The DNA here is from genome assembly GCA_004026585.1 of Noctilio leporinus. Classification (NCBI taxonomy): domain Eukaryota; kingdom Metazoa; phylum Chordata; class Mammalia; order Chiroptera; family Noctilionidae; genus Noctilio; species Noctilio leporinus. Next base: position 78,099 of record PVIW01003546.1, read on the forward strand.
GGCTTTGCTCTCCCTTCCCAAGGGACCACTACAGATGGCCAGGTTGGCAGGGCCCTGGGGGAGGGGTTTTGTGCAAGTCAGAGGAGAAAGGAGAGGGTGAGAGAATGGAAGGCCGGGGGGAGGGGAGGGACGGGAGGAGAAAGAAGCAAAGCGGAGGAAAAAGGCATTTGTAAAATTAAAAGGCAGGGCCCCATCAGATGGTGTTGGGCAAGGAAAGCGTGTTACAGGCAGGAGTAATTGGTAATCGGAGCTGATGTGAAGAAGGGATGATTTATGGGAGCGTGCAGACAGGGGTGGAATAATTTTTGGAGCAGAACGGGAACTTACTGAACGCCTGAAACTCAGCTACTTATCCACTCGTTCTTGTGATGAATTAGCTCTTGTTTAAAGTAACCGCGGCTCCATTTTTCATTCTGATTACTACACTTGATATCTTTCTCTCCCTCTGTTTCCCTCTGACCACTGCCCCCTTGCCAGGTTGTGGGTGTAGAGGCACTAGGTTTGTAAAAACTCATCACCCCTCCTCTTTACCCCTCTCCCCGACCTCCCCTGGCAACAGTAGCGAAATAGCCAAGTCTGAAACCCGGCAGCCTGAAATATTGCAAAGATTAGGAATGTGCAGAATTAGCTTAGACTAGATGCAAGACTGGCTTGCTTATGCATCCTGAATGATTGCAGCTCCTTTGCTGATCTGATGTGGGAAGTCTCTGCAGGCCTGTCTGTGCAGCCCTAGAGGACACACTTCCTACCTGCCCACAGCACTCCTTTCAGAGAGGAAAAAGACGTTGAGGATCCCCAGCAAGCTCTAATGACACGTAATAGTCCTGGCTGGTGGCACAGTGGATAAGGCGCCAGCCTGCGAACCCAAAGGTCACTGGTTCGATTCCCAGCCAGGGCACATAACCAGGTTGCAAGCCAGGTCTCCAGCCAGGAGGCAGGTGAAAGGCAACCATGCATTGATGTCTCTCTCCCTCTCTGCTTCTCTCTCTTCCCCTCTCTCTAAAAAATAATTAAAAAATTTAAAAATAAAATAAATAACAAACAAATTCTAAAATTATATTGTGCAGCAAGGGGAGATGTAGGTATACAATTATCACATCCTTTTATTACCTTTAAAAAAGGTTTCCTGATTAGAAATATAACTCAAAAATTCAAGCGCCCATGTGGTCCATTCTCAACATAAATTTCCGTTAAAAGAAAACAACTTAATAAAATATTGTTAAAACAAGTATTTATAGCAGTTACCTGTGAAAATAACAGAGAAAACATCTATCTGATGCTCAGGAAAAAACTTCTAAGATGTTCTTGGCCTCCTTTTCCTTCTTCAAGCATCCACTCCAAACCAAGAAGCCCTCACAGCCCTTGAACTTGGCTGCTTGTTTATCTCCTGTTACTAGTTTGCACACTTGCCTTCTCCTCACCACTGGTCTCTCTGCCTTGGCCTGTTGTTGGCACTCCCTTCATTCCTTTAAGGGCTCTATCTCAAGCCCCTTGGGGTTCTTCCCGCCAGGTCCTGTTTCCAAGTGTCCTCAACATTGGGGCCCCGTGGCCACTTCACCACTTCACCAATTCTTGAATCCTGACCCACCTGGGCCCACGGGTAGCTGCAAACTCCATACCTCCGGCTGCTCTTTTGGTTTCTGACTCTGGGTTCCACTCTAACACTAGCTTCTTGAAGCTCCCCTGGATGCAAGCCTATGCCTGTTGGTTTGTATGGTGACGTTTGTTCGTAGCCAGATTCTGTCTCTGCTTTTATGATCTCCCTCAGCCTTGGAGGGACAGAGGGACAGGGGAGAGGACAAGAGAGCTCTGTTCCTAGTGGACAGTGTGGTGCAGTAGAGAAAAGCTTCTTGTTTGGACCGGGGACACTTAGAATCCAGTTCCAGCTCTGTCACTGATTCTAAGCAATGGGTTTCCCTCTCTGGGTCTTACTTTTCCTCATGTAGAAATGATGAGATGGAGTCTTGAAGATCCTTCCCAGTATGATGGTTAAGAGCTTGTGGTCTAGAGTCAGATTCACGGTGAAATCCCATTTCCACCACTAACCGTTGATCTCTCTGAGCCTCTGTAACACCAACTCCCTCGGGGTTGATGGCGCTAAAGAGAGACTAAACACAAAATGCTTATTACCATGGTGCCTGGCGTATGGTGAACACTCAGTGTTAGCTGCGAATGTTACTGCTATTATTATTAGGTATCGCTCTATCACTAAGCTAATCTCGGAAAGCTTTCCCTTTCATTTTTGTACAGTCAACTTCTCAGAGCTGAGTTTCAGCTTCTATTCTGCCCCATCACACTTGTTGAATAAGACCTGCTCTCAGCAGTAAACAGCAATGACTCTGAGTTTAGCTGGCAGAGTGTACCAGAATTTCATGGGGAAGAGGAGAAAACAGCTCACAGCAGTACGGAGATTGTAGACTCTGTTTCCTCTAATAAGAAAATGGTCATTATTAAGGGGCTGGTTCAGCCCAACTGAATTTCCAACATGGTGCCTGTTGTCGTGGAGATGCCCAAGTTCATCCATCAGCAGGGGCCAGGCCTCCTTCCTGGGCTTTGGGGAGCTCAGTGGGATGCAGGGCAGGGTGGGGCTGGTCCTGATTGGTGGAGATTGGAATCAAATGATTGGAAAGACAGCAGAGAGGCTGAAGCCAAAACAGAGGCAGTCTGATGGTCCTGCCAAAGTTCACGAGGGCTGGCCAGGGAGGTGGAGACTAAGGTGGGTGGGGGCTGGCACCCTGGATGGCAGCAATGAGCCCCATCCCAGGCCTCCTCCAGCACCCACCTGTCCTGCATGCTGAGTGGAAGCTGGACCCAGAGGGGGTGTGTGCCTTAGCGTGGGTTCCGCGGATGCCTGGTCCTTAGGTAGAAGTTGCAGAAAGAGGACAGTCACTCTGGCCCTGCTGACAGCATGAGGACTTCGGTGCTTAGCTTATATCCAGCCACAATGGCTCTTTTCCTTTTTGCTGTGTCATCTCACCTGCCAGGGGCTGGGGACTGGGCAGTCCCCTGAGCTGTGCCGGCAACCTCTGTTTGCTAGAAAGGGAGGCTGGCTGACTATACCTGGGCCCAGTGAGACTCAGAGTGGCTACACCTGCCCACCTGCGACCCAACATTCATCACTCCAGTCGCCCATTCCTCCATTCCAAGGGTAGTTATTGACTGCTGTTCCATGCCAAGTGACTCATAGGAGCTGGAGCTGACACAGATCCAGGAATGAAGGTCATTGAGCCCGCCTATCCCTGGGGACCCGTCCTCTGGGGAACAAAGGCCAACTCTGTGAGATGCGGGCAGCTAGAGGGGAGCAGCTGGTCTGCTGTGTCCATAGCTGCCCAGTCAGCATTTAGCACAGTGTCTAGAGAACAGAAGGCACTTGGGAAACACTCCTGGAAGGAATGCTCCTTCCAAATGGGGTTGTAGGTCGATGTCCTGGCACTGCAAACCTAACGGCCCACAGGGGCAGCTGTTCCTCCCCGTGGCACGGCATCTGTGCACGTGCGTCAGTCAGTCCGCACCCTCACACACACACACAGACCGCAGCCGAGGCTGCGCACCAACGCCCGGCCATCCCCATGTGACCCCTCATCACAGAGACCCTGAGAGATGGGCAGTATATGATGATGCTCCTACTACAATTGAGGAAATTGAGACTCGGGACGTTCAAATAACTCGCCTACAATTAAACCCAGGTCCCAAAGGTTGTCTTTTCCACAAACGGTCAGCACAGAGGACACGGTCAGGGAGTTCCCAGGAGGGAGTGGAGGTTGGACAGGGAGAAGGAAGGACAGCGGGAGATGCAGAAACCATTTGGCAACTCCCAGCAGGAAGTGGTAGCTTCCAGCCTGGACTTTACAAACCTCGGGTGTGTGTGTGTGCGTGTGCTGCACACGCGTGTCTGGGTGGGTTGTTGTTGTGAGGGGCCTGCATGGGAAACACCTCCAAGCCCTCTCCCTTCGCAGAACATTCAGCAACTCTCCTAGCTGCCAGCCTGTGGCCTGGGTGGGGAGCGCATGGATTTAGGCAGGTTTCTTCCCAGGTGAGGTGAGCAGGACGAGGATGGACACAGAGTCGGCTTCAGGTTTACCAGGTGGAACCAAGATGGGTTCAGGGGCTGAGGCGGTGATTGTTCAATAACCCAACAGCCCTCGCAGGTCTTTAGTTAGTAATTAACTTGTCAGAAGCTCATCAAAGGAGTGACAGAGGAGGAGGGCAGGGAGGTGGGCAAAGGGAAGGAGGCCCACCCCAGTGGCCACAGCCCCTGGCTCACCTGGCCCATAATAAATAGGATGAAAGGCACTCCTGATGAATGCCTGCGTCAGGGAGAGATTTTACCTTCACTCAGAAACAATGTAATATCTCGGCTATTACCCAAAATAATTTATCAATGTGTAATAGCTTTGTGCAGACCTCAGATAGGAGGGGAGCTGCGCTATCGGAGATGGATGTAGCCTACCTTCGGCTTTTAATTTTTAATGTTGGAAGCCAGCTTTGCATTAAAGGCCAGGTGTCATATAAAGACTTAATGTAAGAGGGGAGTTCATGAATTCTAATCAAGGGAGGAGCGCTCCCTGGCTGGCTGCTGTCACCTCCCGACTGTCCTTATTGATCTTTTGTTTTCTCCCCTCCTGCTCTTCTTGCTCTTCTGTCTCCTCTCCACCCCTTCCACCTCACTCTACCCCATCCCATCTCCCCTCTCCCTGCCTCCACCCCTCCCCACTTCCCCACTTCCCCGGGGCTTTCCCTCTTCCCAGTCGTACCCTTTTCTTCTGGCCTGAAGAGGGAGGGTCCCTGGCTGGCTGGGTCAGGACAGCAAAGTGTCTCTAACACCAGGATGAACTGCCCAAACTCAGATGGGAGGACAGCAGGACTCTTTTTCATTTATTCATTCCATTTTTGTTAACGTATTCCCTTCCCTTTCATTCGCTCACTCAGAAGGCATTTTTGAATACCCGTAAGGGGTCCAGCGCTGTGCCAGGTCCCTGTGGACGGTGTTAGTGATAAGCGAGGCCGTTTCCGCCCCCAGAGGAATTAGACTCTGGCTGGCAAAATACTCGGGCAAACGTACACATGGAAACGTGAGATTTCAAAGCAATCCTCAAACGGTATCGTATTCAGTGTGAAACCTGCTACGAAAACCGTCTAAAATGTGTGCATTTAAGCATGCAGGTACACGCATACGCACGCTCCATCCTGCATTCCGTGTCCCGTCTGCACCATAGTTTCCTCCAGTGGACTAACCACCTTCTGCTACGCCACACAAACTGCCTGTTCGTTTCACTCGTGCCCTGTCTCCTCCTCCAAGAATGTAAGCTCCACGAGGGTGGGCATTTGGTCTATCTGTTCACTGGGCTGCACACCCAGGAGGTGCTCAGCAAACATCTATGGGTGAATAAGGGACCAAGAGTCAAGCTCAGAGGACAAGGCTGTGGTGTTGCTGTGCAGGGGAAGGGAAGGAACAAAGGGGGCCTCCAGCGGCAGGATGCCCCAGCTCCTCCTCTCCCTGTCTACACTCTAGGAGCTCCTTGAAAAGGCCAGACCAGGTCCCCAGGCTGCCCTCCCGCTCTGGCCCCAGCCCAGCTCTCCCCTAGATTCAAGGCCTCTTCCTTTACCTGCCTTGCCTCTAGCCTGGCTAGGTTGTTGCATCAAGGTAGGGAGGGGCCAGGGGATGTGCACCTGGCTGTGAGCTCCCCCAGGGTGGGGTGGGGTGGGGACCTCAGACCCGAGCATCGGCCAGGGCAGCGGGAGGTACTCAATTCCAGGCAGGCCAGCTTTTTATTAGGGATGCGTTCTGGAAACTTCTAATTTCAGACTCACGGAATCCAAGACTACTTTTCTCACAGAAAAGGACATAAAGCAGGATCTGCTTCATTTCAATTTGGGGCAAGGGAGACAGACTGCGTTGACATTATTTCTGTTGCCAAGTTTCAGATTTGCTTGAAAATAGAGTGATGCCGAACGTTGGGGTAGGAGAGGGCAGGTTCCCTCCGGTTCTCTTTTTGGTCCTGCTGCCCGTTCTCTCTGCCAAGGGGCCTCCTTCTACTGTTTCTATAACATCTTCTCCCCACAGCGTCATCCTCATCCTTCAAGACCCAATTCAAAACTCAGCCTCCTCCAAGAAGCCCTCAGGCACTGTGGGTCCTGTCAGGCCTGAGGAATCTGTCTGTGCAGGGCTGGCCCTTCCGCTGGAGTTGCCAACTAACTATCCTTGAAGCTAATCTTGTTCCCAGAGCCCCACAACATGGAGCCCCAAGAATAGCCACTATTAGTGACCATGAGCAGACAGACAGGTGTCACTTTTGGGTACACTGCCTCTTTACTCTAATGTGTATAGAGCCTCCTCTGTTCTAATGTGTATATAGGAAGCCCTTACTGTAAACCAGGCACGCTGCTGCTGTAGGGGGTGGGACAGGCTGTGTGTGGAGTGCTGACACCCCCAGTAAGCTGCCCGGCTGCCTGCAAAAGAGTGGGTGCAGGGACGCCTAGACTCTCTCTCCATGCGGTCATTAACCCAAGTGCAGCTGTAATAAATAGGGTGGGTAACGGTGTCTGGGGACCTGACACCCTCATGGCCCATCCTATGTGTTCCTAAACCTGTTGCCTGCAACAAAGCATGTCAGATCCTTCACCAGACCAAAGGCCACCCCACTATCAGAATCTACTGGTGTCCAAAGGACCTAACAGGTCCCTCTCTCCCTCCTCAGCTCCCCAAAAGGATTTTGTTCAGCCTTCATCACAGGGAGTTAAATTGTTAAGGAGTTGCTGAAAGATCCATTTTTTAAAAAATGAATACCAATGAATGAATAAATGAATGAGTGCCCAGGTAACTCCCACAGATATCCCCTCAAATCTGATGTCGAGTTTTAAGATAGTTTCACCAGAATTACTTTTGAAACTTAAATGATAAAACCTCCCAGATTCCTGGAACCCACCCCAAGGCTTCCTTAGAAAGCCTCTGGGGAATCCTGACCGTCTGCAGGTGGGGACACTGCTCTCACCTGGGTTTTATTGGACTCACCTTGGGCGCTGGTGAGAGGCAGAGACTCCTGGGCCCCACCTGGAACCTGCAGGAGCCTGAGCATTTGATAAAGGCCTGAAGTTGTTAGGGAGGATAAATCGCAAAGCAAGGCAGGGAGGAGGAGAAGGGAGACACGTCTCACCCCAGAGTTCATCGGTCCTGAGCCAGGGGTTCCAACATCACAGGAAACACCCTGCTAACATGGGGAAGAGGGCAGTCCTTGAAATTCTGTGTATCGTTTCCTCTATCTGGGAAAGAAAGCTTTGAAACTGTGCTTTTTTTAAAAAAATATTTTATTTTATTGTATTAAGATTTTATTTCATAATTTTTAGAAAGAGGGGAAGGGAAAGAGGCAGAGAGGGAGGGAGACATCAATGTATGGTTGCGTTTCACCTGCCTCCAGCCACAGACCTGACTGGAGACCTGGTTTGCAACCTGGTTATGTGCCCTGGCTGGGGAATCGAACCTGCGACCTTTGGGTTCGCATGCTGGCACCTTATGAAACTATGCTTTTATCCCAAAGCCAGAAAGGCAGGAAAGGATCCACAGTGCCCAGCGGAAGAGGCACATAAAACAACCTTGGTTAAATGCCTACCTCCGGTCACTATCTGTTTTACAGGGAGTCCCTAGTGCTTACAGAGAGAGCCCATAAATAAATGGGTAACTTCTCCAACTTTAATAACTGCCTCCAGTCACATACCTGCTTTACAACAAGATGAACAAATGGGGTCTGGAGCACGTTCGGGCTAAAAGACCCCCCAGGGGAAGCTGGTACCACCTTACCTGTCCATCAATCTGGAACTTCTTCACCCCCATCCCACCAACTATGTAAGTCCTCAAAACGAAGGACACTCTCTCTGGCCTCCAGGCATCTGGCCACAGGCCTCAGGTCATCCTGTGTGTATTCTTATCTCCCAGGCCTTTGACAGCCCACACCCTGAATCTAGGCCACTCTCTGCCCCCACCCCACCTCAGCTAGGCTCTTTCTCTTCCACAAAAAGGATCCCAAATGAACCCTGCTAGCACTAGCTAATAGAGCCATTGACCTGTAACTCTTTACCTCCTTGACAAGAAGAACCAAGTTTCTGGGAGTTTCTCCTGCAACAAAGTGACTGGAAGAGTCTGAGCAGTTGGAAACACCCCTGGTGCTCTGGCCCATCCTTCTCAAGGGCTCCCCCTGGGAGCCAGGAGTGGGGAGTTGGGGCAGGTACTGATCCTCCAGCCATTTCCAGGCGATGAGTCCTTCCAGCAGTCCCCAGTAATTTTCTTCAGGGCAGGAAGGGGCCTCGAGGATCATTCTCTTCCAGGGTTTTTCAACTCCAGCACTATTGACATTTTCAGAAATTTTTCTGCTGTGGGGGCTGTCCTGTGGTAGGACATTTAGTAGCATCTATCCACCAGATGCCTCCACGATTTCTCTCTCCTCCAGTTGCAACAATCAAAAATGTCTGGAGACATTGAGGATGTGCCCTGGGGGAAAAAAATGCCTCACATAGATACACAGCCAGAAAGAGGAGTAACATTCATAGATATCCTTGGATAACACACAAAAAAAATCAACAGGTGGTAGTTTCTTAGGTCAGTTGCAACGTGAAATTTGAAACCCTATCAGTGAACTTGTTATATTTCTACATTAAAAAGCATTGGTCTATCTTGTCATTTGAGTGGCTATTTCACCCCTGATTTTTGTAACATCATACCCTGATCACTTGGAAAACGTTGGTTCACAATCCTGCAATCTTCTCAATGTCAGCACACTGTATTATACAATATCAAAAAATTTGTACTTATTAATATCACCTATGATCTCATCAGAAGAGTGTTGGGAAGCTGTCATGCTCATGGTACAGATACAAATTGCCTAAAATTTGAAAGTTTAAATTTCATTGTTGGCAACAAAGGTGATCTGCTGTTTTCAACAGGTTCACTTCCTTTTTGGGGAAAGTAATCTGCTACATACTCAAACCTGAATAGCCATCATTTGGTAGTTGTTCTTCCGAGGAAAAATAGGGTTCCATGAAAAAGTGGCTGGTTCATCTTTTATTTCCGACAGTCAGTCGCATGTGTGCTTGGCCTGGAGACAACTGTCCTCAAGTGGAGTGTTTAGCACACGGGCTTTGTGTCCAGTTCCCATTTCACCACAGGGTACTAAAAAGATAGGGACTCTGGGCTTAAGATTTGTGAAAAATAAAAACTGTACTGCTCAATCAAGAATATTCCTCAGTAAAGCTCTTTTTTTCCCTCCGATGCGCATGGTGGTGCAGAATATAACGACAACTGGTACCATTTGGGGCCAACCCCTTGATTCACGCTCAGGTGCCAGGGTCTTATCCATGGATGCTTTTATACCATCAGTGCAACTGTCAACGCAGCAGAAAAGATGCCTGACATCTTAGTTTATTGTGAAAATAGTTCTGACCTTGCAGGTCCCCTGGAAGCACCTCAAGGGGATCCCCGGAGGCCTGGGATCAGCCTGTGAGAATTGTGCTCAAGGGCACCTCACCAGAAGCCAATTGCTGGGTGGCTGAGGGGATGCATCTTACCTTTCCTAGTCACTCCCATCACTCCTCAGTGTGGGTTTATTAAGTTTACTCCCATCGCAATGCTTACGCATCCTCTACTCCCCGTATCCTGGTCATCCCTTGGTATAATCCAACTTAAATGTTGCCAATCCAGTGGGCATGAAGGAATGTCTCGTTGCTGTATTAATCAGAGTCCAGAGAGCATTTCAAATGTATGTATGTGAAGTGGTCTTTCAAATCAGTTTTTTAACCACTCGTAGTTAGATGGTATTTTGGCATGGAGGTAATTCACAAGGATATAGATATAAAATACAAAGTTGCTTTCAACATATGTTTAAGAGGGCTTTTCCCCCCTAGCTTTTGTGCTGGTAAAACACTTTCCACTTCCCTTCAATTTCCTTTTGCAATTTTCCAAATGAGGGAGCTTCTGGGGATGCTATTCCAGGGTTTTTAATCATTGATCCCCTGTAAACATCGCCAGCCATATGTGATCTGGTTTCAGAATGACACGTGATTACACTGCTGATCTGGGCCGCCGGTCTGCCCGCCGACGTGCGGCTCCGCACCTTGCGTGTGTGCGTGTACATGGATGAAATGCTCAGCGTGGTTTTGGAGATGCTGGTAAAACCGAATGTGCTGGACTTAGACAGAGCATCTCAGCCGCCAACAAGTCAATTTTCAGGAGATTTTCCAGGATAAGTTTGATTGGGGTTTTTGTTTTCCATGTTGACTTACTACGTAAGAAACAAGGCCATTCTAAGCAATCGCTTCGGGAGCTTAAATGACTAGACATCAGGTTTCTCATATACTTCAGTGCCGCTTAGCGCCCCTTGTTGGTTTGGGTTCTCAGTATCTCTTCGTGTAGACTCTGGGCTGGCAAACTTTTTCTGTAAAAGTCCACAGAATAAATATTTTTGGTTTTGTGGGCTACACGGTCTCTGTTGCAATGGCTGCACTCTGGAGTAGGGTGAAAGCAGCCACGGATAACAGGTAATCGACAGGTGGGCTGTGTCCCGGTAAAATGTTCCTTACAAAAACAGGAGCAGGTTAGTTGGCTGACCCCTTGTCTAGACCGCTTCTTCATTTGGTTCTCTGGAGAAAGCCTTTGTGAACGCTACACTGTCTATTTTTCCAATACAATGGCCAGTCGTTTATATTTCACATCACTGCGCATGTGTGGTGTTAAGGGGATAAAAACCAAGTAAATCCAAGGAGTTGAAAACAAAAATAATGTGGATAATAAATAAGATCGTTATGACTGTAAATTATTAGACCACAAAAGCTCTGACAGAACTTAATAACACGTGCCAACTAGCCCACGGTGACAATGACATGTGCATGGCAGCTCTTCTCTGAGCACCCCCCACCCACTGCTCTGCAGGTAAGGGAAGCCAGATTGGGCTTCCTTGCAGGAAAGCTGATTCCGAGTCTGGGACCAGGAAAGTATAAGACGCGTCCAAAAATCTGGTTGTGCCCATCAGGAAGCTGCACTCAGAGAATAATGGAGGCACAGGAACCACCTTGAGGGGGTTCCCCCTGGCTAAACCTGGGACAATTTGAGCATCAAAACAAATAGTAATAGTAACAAATGATAACTCAATGAATAAATAGATAAATAAGTAAATGATGGGGAAAGGGTCATTCTTTCTTGTAGGCAAATGCCAAGTAATACGTATAGATGGGATATGGAGTTAGAAACTCATCAGTGAATGCAAACAGTAGCCAGTGAACAGGAATAGTTTCATAGCGAGGGCCCCTACCCTGCCCACCCCTTAGTCCCCCTGGGGCAGCCCTGGAGAGAGGTTAATGGGCTGCATGGTCCTGAGCTCTGTGAAGGTCCCCAATGTTCCTCTGGTTCCCAGCCCAGGTCAGGCCCACAGGGGAGACACCTCACGGGCCCCTGCTGATGCCCAACGGTCCTAGCTCCTTTAACGCAGTGACTCCAACTGCCATGTACTACAAATTAATTCATTCCTTTAGGCCTTGCTGTGCGGTAACCGGCTGTCACAGCGATCGCCCCAGGAGCTAATTGAGAGCTGCGATCCGTGGCAGTGTCTCCATTAGCGGTATAATGACAGCAGCCACTGTGCACACACAAACACACATGGAAGCATAAAAAAAACACATAGGTTCTCCCTGCCACCCCCACCCAGTCATGGTCAGCACAGAGACAACAGGAAGATCATACTGCCAGCGGTGCCCATGTTTTGGGAGCACCTTGAGGAAGTTGAAGGACATGGGACATGCGACATGGGGTTGGACCTGCAGGACACACCAAAAACACAGGGCCTTGCTCCACCAGCCCCAGCCCACGCTGCTGTGCGGGGGGCAAAGGCATGCTAGTGGGCATGGGGACCTGGGTTCTGCAATTGGCTTCCTGTGACCAGGGAGAGGGATAGGCTGGTGACCATGGCAGACTCTGAGTGTGTATGTACACAGGTCAGGCTGTGTGAGTGAAAAGGGTTCTCATTCTAGCCACAGCTCACCAGGCTGCCTCCTTGTGCCAGGGAGTGCCGGTGCCTGAATCCACCCATTCATTATTTGGCTCTGATCTGGGCACTTAGTGCTGTCCTAGGCTGGACTCCGCTGAAACAGAGCCTGAGAGAGGACAGGAGGGAGGCTCAGTTGAGAACTGGGAGAGGGAAACTGGGAAGGGAAGAAAGGCAAACAGGAGGTCCATGAGCGAGTCCTCACTGAGGGCTCCTGGAACTCAGTCAGCCTTGGCACAGGGAGAGAGAATGTGCAGCCAGTCCTGAAGCTGTCCTACCCCTACGTAGGCAGAGCAGTTGGGTCTTTACCCTCAGCTCCCAGGAATCATCGTTGAGGGTTAGTTAGCTCCTTGGTATTTCTGGCTTAATCCTTGTGCAGACTAAGCAGGCTTCCCCGGCCAATCAAATTCGAAGCGAAGGGTGCTTGCCTGCCGCGAGTGCCTGCAGGGTAAGTGCAAAGGGGGTGAGTGCAGAGGGGACATGAGTGGAGAAGGGAAGTCGGTTCAGGGAGGGTGAGCTGCACCAGCAGCCTCTTCCTCGGTGACGTGCAAGACAGATCAGTCCCTGTCCCTAGCTTATTGCAGAGGAGCAAGACCAGGGAGCCAGTTCTGGAGTCAGGGCAGCAGCGGCTCTGGGCCGGGCTCCGGCGTGCTGCAGGGCTGGGCAGACCATGGCTGTGACTTCCTCTTCCTGCGCTGCTCCTCCAGGCTCCATCCAGGGCCCCCCATTTCTCACCCTACACTAGACCACCTCCTCCAGGAAAAAAGCAAGGAAAGAGTCTCCCCCAGAGCCTTCAGACAAAGCATGGCCCTGCTCACAGCTTCCAGAACTGTGAGAGGATGCGTTTCTGTCGCACCACTGTTGGTGGTTGGTTATAACAGGACTGGAAAACTAATACACTTGGGCTGACCTTGTCCCACAGAACTTTATTTCTTTCCTATCCACCCTTGCAAACACACACACACACACAAAAAAAACAGACACCAACCATAAGGCATTTGTGTGTGTAGCAAACAGTATATATGTTGGGAGCTTTATTTGGTTACATCAGCAACCCACCACCTTAGGGTGCTCTGATGTGCTCTTCTCCAGTCCCCAGAAACTCAGCTTCCTCACCTCGTTACGTGCAACAATGTGGGCCCCATGTGGTCCTCTGTCTGGTTCCTCTGGCCCTTCCAAGCTCATACCCTGCTCTGCAAAGGTCCGTTACTACAGGATTCGTCCTTCCGCAAAAGAAAACATAGGTATTTGGGTCATTCTTCCCCTGTTCACTCTCATAAGTCTTAGTTAGAGGAAGAAAGCAATAGAGAGATTTAATTCTTACCTACTTGAATTATTCTTTCCTCCTTAGAAAGCAGAAATAGTTACATTTTATTTTGGTTTTAAGTAGCATTTCTTTCTTTCTTTTTTTTTTTTTTAAATCACCAAATCTGGAAAGGCCATGTCTTCTGCCCTTGGTGTATGGTGCCAGCATTGACCTTTAATCAGCTTCCTCAACTCTTTAGTCAGGGGGACCTACTGCCTTGGTTCAAAATCCTCGCACTTCCCAACGGCCACGAAGTGAGCCATCTTTTCAGTGCCCCCGCCCATAGCTGTTTGGATGGTCAGCGCTAATGGGCATAGTGGGAACCTTAGTCCATCTAGCGAAGAAGTGAGAGCCCAAAGAAGACAGAGGCCTGCCTGGGCCACCCAGCTGAACCTGAGTGGGGTCTTTGGTTTTCTGCAGTGGCAGGACTAGCCCTGCTGACAATGCACAAAGCTCTTCCCAGCTATGCAAAAGCCCTTGTGTCACCCATTTGCCAAGGTTTTCCCCAAATCCCCCTGTAACCTTGCTCTCAGACTATCTCCATAGGGCTCTGGTTAAAATGGATGTACACGGCCTCAAAGGTAGCATATGGCAACACAATAATAAGAATTCATCACAAGGATGCTATCTTTCACATTTAGGCTTACAGCATGCTTTCACATAGATCTCAATCGGGGGCCATTTTGTCCCCCAGAAGACATTTGGTAATGTTCACAAACATTTTTGGTTGTCACAGCCGGTCACCGCTACTGGCATCTAGCCAGTAGAGACCAGAGATGCTGCTACATGCTACAAAATACAGAACAATACCCACAACAAAGAATGACCTTGGTTAACAGTCAAGCAACAGTAGAGTGGTTGAGAAACACTGCAGTGGACTGTGGTTGCCTAACAACCTTCCAAGACAGGGCCTTCCAACTGGAGTGACAGGGGCACAGATGGGTGACACACGCTGGACTGCATTCTTCACCCTTGAGGCAGCCAAGTAGGACCCACTTGCCTCGGGCTGTTTACAGCTGCCTCCTGGGCTCTGGAAAAAGTGGCCGGAGCTGAGCGGAAAAGTACTTAGCAAGCGTTTCTTTCATTTCCAAAATGGACATTATCCCCATTACAAAGGTAAGTAAACTGAGGCTCGGGAATCCTTACTTTTCAGTCACACAATTAGGTGCTCATTCTAGGACTAGGGGAAAATGAAAGCATACTTTTTTCTTTCTTTCTTTTTTTTATGCTCACCAGGTACTGTAGAGAATTCATGACAATTGCTATTTTATGAATGATAAAATTATCATAGAGATTAATTTTCTCAGGGTCATAGAAAGTAGAATTGGATTCATCAACTCAGGCCTGTCTTATTCAAAACCTGTGCCTCTTTTTTCCATCATGTGATATGCCCCTCCCATGATTTCCCTTCTGAGTGAGTGGTGGGTCTTATTCCTCTTGGGGCTGAGCTCAGCACAACACAGCAGACACTCAAGACATTGAACAGAGCCGTCACCCTTCCATTGTTGGCACAGGTGTCTCAGTCTAGGACTATGAACTGACATTCTCCAGCCGCTCCTCTTGCTAGAACTCGCTGCTACCAAACTTTGCCCTCCTGCTCCTGCCAGGCTCCACACATGTCTCACCTCTTCCAAAATGGCTCCACAAGTGAGCCCTAGGTACCAGTGGGCATGGTGAGTAGGATGGAAAGAGCATGAGGCTGCATGCTGGAAGACCTGTTTCTTCTTTCATAACGTTAATAAACTTTCAATTTTATTAGAAGATTCCTTCTATGGTGGGATGAAAAATAGCACCCCGAAGACACCTCTGTCCGTATCCTCAGGGGGCGGCTAACTCCATTGACAGCTAATTATGAGCACCCACCACAGCTCCCTCTGATGGAGACACAAGAGCATTGGTGGTGACCAGTGTGAGGCAAACCTGAGAGAGAGTGTACCCTAGAGTGGGGGTGGCGCTCATCCTAGTGACAACAATGCAAACATAAGCACGTCTGCATAGGGCTTGATGGTCTCCAGAGCTCTTCAGTGACCACATGGGGCAGGCTGCCCCTCTCCATGGGGAGGATGCTGAGGCCCATGCAGGCAGTTGCCGATTTCCTTACTGAACTCAGTGGGACAGGTCCCCACCCTGGAGGGACACATCCTCTCTCTAATCAGTGGAGGATCTCTACACATAGAGTCTCACTGATGATGAGCTCATGGCCCAAAACTACAAAACGCGTAAAAAAATAATCGACCATGAGCGAATGTTGGCAGATACAAGAGACGTAAGTTCAGATCCTCAAGAGATCCAGATAAAAAAGACAGTAGGCACAACTCTGTGATGATACTAAAATTCACTGAATTGTACTCTTTAAAAGGGTACATTTTATAGCATGTGAATTATGTCAATAAAGTTGTTATTGAAAAAAAAGGCCACAGGATGAAGACCAGAATGTGTATGTTTAAAATGGTTAAAATCACATTATCTTCTTAGGAGATTATTTAAGAATTAGAGAAAATGCCTAATTGGCATGAAAATAAGCACTCGATAAGTAGTGTTAATTTTAATAATTAGTAATTATTAATTACCTTCATTTCCACATTTCCTAGGCTACCTTTCATTAATCAACATGTACCTGTGCTGTGTCCAATTCTAATAGAACCGTAATACCATTTCCCTCAGTTGTAAGGTGCCATCAATGGTAACACATACCATCAATTCAGTAAAAGTTTTTTTAAATCAAGCGATCTACCAAATGTACTTCTATCTATAAGTTGTGCTCTGAACTTGGAAATATTACAATGAGAAAAGCACATTTACAGTTATAGTACCTGGTGAAGTCATTGGTGGCAATGTGATAATGCGTACGACTGAGTAGCTGACTTAACGTTTTATGGCTCCGAATTCTAGATCATCTGAAAGTTGGCAGCTGGAGACTAGTCACGTTGAAGTTGGAGCATGAGATTAGCATCACGGTTTGCCCGCAAGGCCATGGAGCCCAGGAGTGGGAAGCAGGGCGGGAGGACTGCACACTGGTTCAACAAGGGAAATCAGCCCAGTGCTACATCTTCCGATCAAGGGCCCAATATTCTCAGTGTTGGTGTCCTCAAGCTACATGGAGCTTCTCCTCCATTTTACATGGGAAACATGGGACTCAGTTTCCCTAGCTGTAAAGCCATGAAGGAGTGTGACTCTGTTTTCCAATGAGCCGCAACAAGTAAAGGCTTATTTGGCTCAAAGTTTAGAGAGATGGAGTTCTCTTTCTTCTCCACCCACTTTGTTCCTCCCAAGTCAGGGGATTAACTCTTTGAGAGGACAGTGTTGTGGCTAAGGCCAGTGCCCAGACTCTG
The DNA here is from genome assembly GCA_004026585.1 of Noctilio leporinus. Classification (NCBI taxonomy): domain Eukaryota; kingdom Metazoa; phylum Chordata; class Mammalia; order Chiroptera; family Noctilionidae; genus Noctilio; species Noctilio leporinus. Next base: position 94,760 of record PVIW01003546.1, read on the forward strand.
AAGATTTCAAGGATCCCCTATTGACTGAGACTACAAGGCTGGGACCTGTATGGAGAGCAGAGGGAGAAGAAGGAAAGGGACAGGGAGACAAAGGGAGAAAGGAGTTGCGGGTGCCCATCCATGGCTGATTCAAGCAACCGCCCCAAAGGCCATCCAATGGCATGATTTAACAGGGGGATTTAATGGTGCATGGCACAAAGCACCATCACATGGGTAGGTGGGAAGTGCAACCTCTTTTACCCTTGATGACAAAGCGGAACAGCCTGGGCCACTCTCAGACAAAGGGTCTTATGCTACATATGCCGATACCTCTCAAACTTCAGGACGTATGTGGCGAGCACAGAGGAGCTTGGTGAAATGTGGGTTCTGACCCAGGAGGGCTGGGTGTGCCTGAGGGACTACAGTCCTAACAAGCTCCCAGTGACATCAATGCTGCGGGTCCAGGAACCATGCCTGAGTGGCCAGTATTCCACCATCCTAGACTGAAGCAGTATTTATTTGTTCATTGAGCTGTTCGACAAATATTTACTGAATACCTATTATATGCCAGACAGTGTTCTAACTGCTATAATACTGAATTGTTAAAAAAATTAACAAACAGAACATAGAGTTTATGTTCTAAATGAAAAAAATATATATGATTAAATGAACGGTGAAAGCTTGTGATTTAGTGTAACAGAGTAATGAAGAGGCAACAAAACCTAAGTTCTCCTGGGACAATTTATCTTGCAAAGCCAAACTCCAGTATTGGTTCATTGAAGCGGAGGGCAGGGAGGGATGAGAGGAGAAGGGAAGTGCTGGGCCTGGCACCAGCAGTGTGGCCTTAGGCATGTTTCTTAACCTCTGTGGCCTTCACATTCGTTTGAAGGAGAAGCCTATTCTAACTTTACATGATCATTGTGAGGATCAAATTGGAAAATGTACTAAAACCACCTGGTCGGCACACAGTAGGCACTGGATGGATGGTAACTGCGGTTATTGTTACTGACCAAAGTGTAAAAGCGCAGCGGCCTGGGCCTGTGTCCCCCACCTCCCTCCACCCACCCACACGCACCTGGAGTTCTCCATCCCCCTTCACCCTTGCCTCCTGGAGCCACAAGGCTACCCTGATGAGCTGTGCAGCTTACTGTGAAATGCGTTGCATTTTCTCCCCAGCTGCCTCCTGATTGCAGTATTTACTTTTAATCTCCTGTGCCTCAATGCCCGATAAAAACTTTGTCACATTAGATGGTGACAGATGGGGGAGAGAGGGGGGTAGCTCTGCAAGGGAGCGTCTGGTCCCCTCGACAATCCTTCACCACGCCAATTACGTCCTTCGGTGCTCCCCAGCGTGAGCACCCATGTCTGCGCAGAGGGAAATGGAAAAGCATAAATAAAGACAAAACCAGGCTCAGTGAGGCTTTAATCTGCAGAATAACATTTCTCATTTGTGTGAAATATCACTGGATTCTCTCCCTATGTTCCAGGGGCACACATGAGTGCACAGGTACACAGCTGGGGTGGGAGATGCAGAGGAGACAGGGGTTCCCAGGCCCTGCAGGTCAAGTTAACTGGGTGCCCTGGAGGTCGGTTAACGCATATCCGGGCCCTAACTGGGCTGTCTGGGACAGCTGCTTCTTCCTGTCTGTGAGGCGTTAAAGGGGAAGAAGGGAGATGGGAACTGACAGAAAGAGGGATGTAAAAGGTTAAGAAATTACCAGATGTGTGTACACGGGACAAGAAAGGCCGGTGATCACAACTGGTTCTGCTTTCACAATAAAGGAATAATTATTTCATAATAAATTTATGGGATCAGTGCTCAACACTTTCCAAACCTCTTCCTTTCGAAGGTAAACTTCCTGAACCTGAACAAGTCTGTGAAGCAATTAAAAACACACCCTCCTATGTGTGGAGAGCCTTTCCATTTTCAAATATGTCTATTATCTCTGTCCGTGAGGTGTAATGTGGAAGTGTGTGTTAGTGTGCTAGGGCTGCTGTAACAAAGTGTCACAAACTAGGTGGCTTAAAACAACAGCAATTTCTCCCTTCACATTTCTGGAGGCCCAAAGTCTGCAGTCAAGATGTTGGGAGTGCCTTGCTCTCCCTGCAGGCCCTAGAGAACCATTCTTCCTTGCTTCTCGAAGCTTCCAAGAGCCCCGTTCGCTCCATTCTTCGACTTGCATCAAACTAATTTTAATTCTGTCACCGTGTTCACATGGCCATCTTTCCACATCTGAGCCCAAATTTTCTTCTTTTATAAGGACAGCAGTCCTATTGGAGTCCAGGCCCACCCTAGTGACCTTCCCCTAACTTAATTACATCTGAAAAAAAGAGTCACGTTCACAGGTGCAGGGTTTAGGACTTAAACGTACCTCTTCAGGAAACATGGTTCAACCTATAAAGTAGAGGTACAGGGATGGGAAAACGCATGTTTTGAAAGCAGACAAGTTTGTGTTTGACATCAGCCCTAGAGACAGCTGCTGGATTCCTGGAGTAAAAGGGGAGACCCCTCGGGACCACACTCCCCAACCTGAGGTGCACTAATGCCAAGCGGCAGCTGGGTGGGAGTTCCCACTAGCCTGCCCATTGCGGGCTCATCTGCCGCGCAGACCTGCAGTAGCAGCGACAAGAAGAGGGGCGTGAGCACAACCAAGAGAGTCCGCAGGGTCTAGAGACACAGGCAGGAGCTGTGTTTGGGAGACCCCATGGTGGAAGAGGCAGAGGCAGGGGCTAAGGGTGCTTTGAGAATAGTTCTGAATCCTGACACTGGGAAGGAACCCACGGTACCAGAACCCGGCGGACCCCATCTGAATCAGAACCAGACGACAGAGAACCAGAGGATGAAATCAAAACAAATACAATTGTAGCCTCTCCTGGCTACAGGTGTCACCAAAGCCCTCGCAGGACAGAACTGGGGGTTAACGCCTGTCCAGTCTGGCTTTATACTCAACTGCACTAGGTAGGCTGGCTCAAGGTGAAGGAAAGGAGGCCGTTGAGGCTTGGGCACTGGGAGGGCAGGAGTGGGCAGCAGGAGCAGGGATCAGGGAGAGCGTGGTAAGAAAGGCCCAGAAGCAGAGTCCTAGCGATACCTTCTGGCCACAGAAGAAGGCGGGGGACAAACCAAGTGAGAGCACAGGCGGGGCTATCCTCCAATTGCGAAGCAATTGAGAATGTTAGAGTCCTCACAGACGGAGGACGGGGTGCAGGGACTAGATTCATATGTCACGCAATGTGATGTGACCACAAAGCACCAAAACTAACCCTTTGAAGGTATGTAGTTCAGTGGCTTTTAGTACATTCACAGTTTTGTGCCATCATCCCCTGTGTCTAGTTTCAAATATGTCCATTACTCCCCAGAGAGACCCCACACCTATTAAGAAGTCATTTGCCAGGGCTCCATCCTCCTTGCCCCTGGCAACCACTAATCTGCTTCCTATCTGCATGGACTTGCCTATCCTGGGTATTTCATCCACATTGCCGCACAAATCAGCACGCCCTTCCTCTTGTATGGTTAAATAAGATGTCATTGTATGGCTACACCACATTTTGTTTATCCAGTATACATCGATAGACATTTGAATTGATTCCACCTTTTAGCTACTATGCATGCAATGTAGTTTTCATAGGAAGTTGGTTAAAGTAGCTGTTTATTCTAGCCAAGTGGAAGTTGAGAGAAAGAACAGGTACTGTGGTTATTACACTGTGTTTTAAGTGGACATTTGTAACGGTTACTGTGTGAAACAAATGGAATAAGACACTTCTCTAAATCTCATGCCCTTACTCGAAAAGCTAGGGAAGGAGACAATGAGACAGGTCTCTCCTAGTCTTTAACCCCTTCCCTTCTCCCCTTATCTCTGTCTCTCTCTGGTCTCATCCATTCATTTACTCAACAAGTATTTCTGAGGACCACCTGTGGAGGGTCCTGGGGCAGTAATTGCTAAGTCTGGGCTGTAGGTCTCAGGAGATCACAGGGTGGCCCCAAACCACAGTTGCTGCCCAAGCTTCTGGTGGCAACTTCCTGTTTGCCCTTCAGAACAGGACAGGGAATGGCTGGCACCTGAAGGGGACCTACATCCAAAGGGAGGAGAAGGTCCACTTCAAAAGGCACAGAACCTTGGGGCTCTCCCAAAGGCCTAAGTGTTCACTGCCAGGCCTCCCCAGTGAAGACAGGACACCTGTCTTCAGGCTCCCAAGAGCCCCTTGGCCCTGGTTGTCCATGGGAACAATGAGATTTTCACTTATCTGAGGTTGGGGGTGCACAATGGAAGCTTCCTTGGACTGGGCCCCTTTTTGTTCTCTGTAACTCGGGTGCCTGCATGAGAAGTTGAGAAACAGTTAGAGACAGACAGACAGAGAGAGGAACAGAGAGAGCCTGGCTATTTAGCAAGTTGACAAGACCTCAAGTGAGAGAGCAAACTGGAAAAAGTTGGAGTGAGTTCAAAAATATAATTTTCAATTAACTCTACATTTTTATGTTTAACAAAACTATCTGGCATTTATTCTCATGTAGGTTCAAGTCTTTTCAAATAATCCTTTTCTTGCCTTCACAAGATCCTGAGTTAAAAGCCACCTTGGGGATGGGCATTGGAGTCCACATCTGTGGGGTTAGATTGAGATTCCAGATAAACGGCACCCATGCAGGGTTTTTCCGAGTGTGACCAGTGGAACATGCAACACAATAAGCTGGGCACTTGTCAAAATTCATATTCCCAGGTTTCCCATGAGAAGAGTGCGTCTTTCCCACTGGCTGTCCTCCCACAAACTCCAAGAATTGGATCTCGCTGGTTCCAGTTTTCCTGGCTTGAGTTATGTGCCATCCTGAACCAATTTGCTGTGGCCGGATAGGAGCAGGGACGAACCACTTTGTCAGCCAGGAGGACGGGAGATCCAAGGAGGGAGGGTGTGTCCCAAGGAGAAATGGGAAGTTATAGGAGACAGGATTTTGAATCACAGAGGAAGTTTCCCCCACAATGATAGCTGATCGTTATCAGATAGGCCATGTCTTTAATCAGCAAGTTCCCTGTTACCAGAAGTCCTAGACCAGAGATCGGAGGACCGTGTGCCAGGTGTGTTGCTTAGGTTTCTATATCAGGTAAGAGGCTAGAATAGATGAGGGACCTGCCTGCATTAGTTATATGTGGCTGCTATAACCAATGCCCACAAATTGAGTAGTTTAAAACAACACTGATGTATTATTTTACAGCTCTGCAGGTTATAAATTCAACACCAGACTCAAACCCAGGTGTTTCTGGAAGCTTGAGAAGAACCTGTTCCGTTGCCTTTTCTGCTGCTGGTTGCCTCCCACATCCCTTGGCTTGTGGTCCCCTTCCTCCATGTTTAAACCCAGCAGTGTCAGGTTGAGCCTCCTCCCTCTCCTATCACATCACTCTGACCTCTCTGCTTCTGGCTTCCACATGTAAGGACCCTCATCATTATATTGGGTGCATCCAGATAATCCAGGGTAATCTCTTTATTTTAAGGCCAGATGATCAGCACCCTACCTTCCTTCCATCCACAACCTCCATCCTCTTTTGTCCTGTACTGTAACATACCCTGGGGTCCAGGGGATTTGGACATGGATATCTTTGGGAGCCACAGTCTCCTCACCATAGGACCTCAATGTCCCTTCCCAGCCTGAGATTTGGTGGTCTTATTATTGATTGGACCATTGGGTCTTTTTGAGCAGGAGAGAGACTGGGGCATGTTACTAGGAACAATAGTAACACTCTGCGGATTCCCAAGTGCACATCACATGTGATCATTTACTTTGGAACCAGAAGGCAGGTTACAAGCATTTGTCTGTGTGTCTATTAGCAGCAATTACACTCAAATCAGTAGAAGATCTAGAATGATGGTGGACTCAGATACTTTCCCAGAAAATTCTATTAACTGTCTGTATAACTAAGAAATCATCACAGAACACTTGAAATTATAGTGCTACATGCTTTAGAAAAATCCCTGCCATCTCGCAGGGAAGAGAGGAAGGATGGAGCAGTAGGCACAGGGTGGGAGAGGAGTCTTCCTCCCCTTGTGTCCTCAGGGCTCCCCCACCACACACACAAGTCAGCAGGGGGCCCGAAGTTGGTAAGAAGTAATAATAGCAGTATTTGTTGCTATTTCCTAGGCAACAGGCATGAAGCTGGGGCTTTCCATTCTCCAGAACAAAGTTCCTAAGTGGTCCTCCCTCCTTCAGGGTCTTCCGAGGCTGAGGGGAGCACGCAGCCTCCCTGTTTCAGGAACAGAGGTGAGTCCCCAGTGACGCGGCTAAGAGGTCCGACTGTGAGCAGAGAAAGGAGTTCTGGCCCCAGCCTGCCAGACCCATCTCAAAGCAGCCTGTGTCCTTGGCAAACGCACGTGGTAGAATCAGCACTGAGCAAGGGAACTGGAGGGAAGAAGCCTGTTTTCTAAAGCACGTGGTTTGGAGCAGAAGCGTGAGCTGGCTGGGCGGGCTGACGCGAGGCCACCGGGCCTTGCCTTCCACGGGAACCATTGAAGGGGCTGGTAGGAACATGGCTGTGCCGTTTACACAGATCCTTCTGCTAACTGTATAGGCCAGGCTTTGGCACACTTTTTCCATAAAAGACCAAAGAATAAATATTTGAGGCTTTGTAGGCCATTTGCTCTCTGTCACAACTGTTCAACTCCACTATTGTAATGCCACAACAGCCCGAGCTGGTATGTAACAGAATGATCATGGCTCTGTTTCAATAAAACTTTATTTACAAAAGCAGGCTGTGGGCCATGTTTTCCCACAGGCCACAGTTCGTCAACCCCTGGACTAGATAGATGATGGATTTGAAGGGGGTGCATAGTCTAGGTTCCTATAAGTCAGGATTCCCACCCACTTCTCTGTTATTCATATTTAAATGGATCATTGACTAGCTGCAATAACAGTTAACAGTGATAGCAATTTATCTTATTGATATAAATTTTTAGAGTTTACAGAGTTACTTCATATAAATGATTTCACGCAATCCAATCCTTATGTAATTTGAGGACCTAAAGACTCAGAGAGATTAAGTGACTTGCTCAGGGTCACACAGCTCATAAGCAGTTTTGGTTCTGTTTGACATCAGTTTTGATAAGGGTCACATTTCCTGCCCAGCTCCATGTTTTTCTTTTATTAATCGGAAAATGGGAAGGCTGCTCGGGCAGTTTGTTCTTTGATGATGTGTCAGTGTATATGCGGTAGCATGTCAGGAATTCCCACCCAGCTTCCGAGTTTCAGAGAGCTGGCTAGAGAGCAGCAATGTGGCACAGGGCTCTGGCAGGGGCTGGGCTGCATGGGGGAAGGTCTTTGGGACCATGGATAGGCCTCATTCCTTTCTCTGAGAGATGACTCTTCTCTCACGGGGCTGTGGCTATACCCTGGAATTCAGCTCTGGCACCTGGGTTCCGTGGCTCATTCATTAGATGATGCTGACATGGGCCAGGCTAATGGAATACAGAGTTGAAGAAAGAGAGGCAAGGAGAAGTATTTCCAAGGAGAGCTTTCCTGGAAAGGTAGGAACAAGGGAAGCCTGGCCTTATGGGCCCAAGTTCAAGATATTTAAAGTTAAACAAGTCCCCCCAGTGTTGGGAACATAGTTCATGACAATGCCCCTCAGCATGTTGGGGGTGAGGGCTGGCTATTCCAATGATGGTTTCCCTATTGGTATTTAGTGGGTGTGTCCAAGAAGACTGACATCCGAAACACACGGGATGATCCTGTGCAACAAAGATGTCTCTTGTTCCATGTGAATTATATTCAAATATTTCACCCCAACATTTCACATATGTGAAAAACTTGATTTGAGTGACCTGAATCTGGTATAAGGTACCTTTTTGCAAAGTTTTAATATCATCAAAATGTCCAGCAACTCAACTCCTAAAAACCAAGGTGAGACTGGACCTCATTTGGTTCAGGAATTGCTCATCATTTTCAGAAAATGAAATCAGAACATGGGGATACCACTCACAGGGTGTATTGGTAGCTGTCAAATTTGCAGCGAATCTACATGTGCTCAAGTTTCAATTCTTTAAAAACATTTTTTAAAACTCATTTTGAAATAATTATAGACTCAAGAAATTGCAAAAATAGTACAGAAAGATGCTGTGTACCCATCACCCGATTCCTCCAATGGAAAAATCTTCCCTAACTACATATTTCATCATCAAAATCAGAAAATTGATTGGCATGCTACAATTGACTAGACCACCGACTCTTCTAGTATCCTTGTGCCTGTTTTCTAGTATCCTTGTGCCCGACCACTAGTGGGTTAAAATACAAATGGTTTTGTTATAAATTACTTGTATTTTACTTTATAGTAAAATACTATACTTTATATACTTAAAGTCACATTATTTTTAAAAATAAGTTACTTTCACTTGATTTCTTCTTTTATTATACTTTGGACCTGCAGTATTATTTTTAACTTATTCATTTAGGTAGGTTATATTATTTTTGGATTTCATTTTCGAGTGGTAAAGAAAACATGAAACTATTTGGTAGAAGGAAGGAGTGAACAATCGATGGGGTTCATGCCAACCACAGTTCACTTACTATTCCTGCCCTGTCACCTTCCTGTTGGGAACCTCATCACTCTCCTTGCCTGAATGTTACCTTTTTAATGCGAGAGTATTTTAGCCCTTTTCCTCTTCTTTTCTGTCTTAGGTAGCCTGGCTGCTAGCATAGATACCATACATCAGGAGGAGTAAACAACAGGTATTTATTTCTCATGATCTGGAGCCTGAAAGTTTAAGATCAGGGGCCACTTTGGGTTCTGATAAGGGCCCTCTTTCCGGCTGGTAGAGGGCCCCCTCCTGTCTTCACTTAGCAAAGATTGAGAGAGTTCTTCCTAGAAAGACACTAATCCCATCATGGGGGAGACACTCTCCTAAACTCACCTAAATCTCATTAGCTCCCAGAGGCCCCACCTTCAGATACCATCACACTGGTTGGGATTTCAACATATGAACTGTGCTGGGGTGGGGTGGGGTGGGGTGGGGGGACACAAACATTCAGTCTATAGCACTTTCATACTCTAGATGAACATACTCAACAACAGAGGAGCCACATTAATTCTAAGACAGCGTCGTTCTGCCTGTGGGAAGCACAGAAATGAATCAAGTATGGTTTCTGTCCTCTAGGAATTCCCAGCTCAGCTGCAGCTCAGAATCTGGGGATAAAAATACAGTAGCTGTAACAAGACTACCTCTCAGCCTCTCTTCTCCAGCCAGTATCAGCCAAGTCCATTTTGGTGGTTTCAGGGAGTTCCCAGGGGATGTGTCCTGTGTCTCATCTGCGAGCCCTCCAACTAGCAGGAGGCAATGCCTTTCTGCTCCCCTGGCTGGGTGCAGCCCAGGTACCATGAGGTCACTCGCCATCACCACTGGGAGGGCACCACATGGGCACAGGCATTGTTACAGGTGGCTAGAAGCAGAGAAAGACATGATTTACCCGTTAACCCAGTAGTCTTGGGCCTGGTCTGATAATACTGCCAGGTGTTCCAACATCACAAGAAACGCTGTTAGCCAGGGAAGAGAAAACTTCTTGGAGTTCTATGTATTGTTTCCACTATCAGGGAAGAAAAACCTTCACTTCCCAAAGCCAGAAAGGCATCCGAAGGCCCTAAAGGCAGGAAAGGGCCCATGGTGCCTAAAGGAAGAAGCGCATTAATAGCTTTAGGTATCCATGCCCCAGGCCTGGAAAGTTAGCACCACCCTTTCCATAAGTACCTTCCTCTCCCTCATCCCGACTATGTAAATCCTCAGAATAAAGGATTTAGGGTCTCTCTCACTTGGTGCTCTTGGCCCTTGGGCCCTGAGCCTCTGGCCACACTAGGGCAAGCTTGCCACCCCAGCCTTTGGCTACCCTTGTTTTTGCGCTCCCACTCATTAATAAATTTTGTGCGCACTCTGACAGGCTCACTGATCTGTAATTCTTGACTGCATTGGTGAGAAGAACCAGGGTTTCTCCAACAACAGTTTTGCTGCCTTTGCAAGAATCCACCTTTACAGAGGCTGGCATTGGGGCAGGTGCCACCCTGGCACCCTCCCAATACCGGGAGCTCCCACCACTGCTACTACTGTCATGTCCTACACCAGAGGCCCCCCTGTCGTGAACAGACATACTATGCTCTGGAGACTCCCCCGTACTCTAATCACCTCTCCTACATGGAGAGGGAGGGAGGCTTGCTCTCTGAGCCTTTCCCCACAGTGCTGGCTGTGTGCCCATAGCACTGTTAGCATGGGGCTGACAGTGATGAACCCTAAATGTTGAGATGGAGTAGTAGATGCTAGTAGTAGATGTAACTGACTCTAAGCGCTCACCCCGCGCTAAGTCCTCAATGTGCATTCCTCTATTTCATTTGCATAGCATCCAATGTATAAGATGGTTTTTGTCATCCCTCTCTTGCAAATGAGAACACCAAGGCCCAGGATGGTTATGTGATTTGCCTGAGATCACACAGCAAGTGGTAGAGGCAGGTGTCTCCTAAGTCTGGGACATCAATCATGAGGCTGGATGTTTCCAAAGCATTATTATGAGGTCTCATAACACTGCCATTGATACAATAATAAGCATTTCCACTAATTGAATCGCTATGGTGCGTCAGAGTGGGCCCTGTGCATTACATAGGTGCTCTAACTCTCAACAGTCCTATGAGAAAACTATTTTTATCCCCATCCTAAAAGAAGGACATTGAGGCTGGAGAGGTAACTTGTCCATAGCTGCCCAGCCAGGAATCAACAGTGACAAGATTCCAACCAGGAGGTCCTGCTTCAAAGCCTCGCCCACACACCATGCTGCCTCCTTGGCTTCACCCGATTTTCCTTCGATTTCAAATTATGTTTCCACCATAATCTCATGTGATCTGCCCTTATTCTCAGATAACAGGCTCCCTCCCTCTCACTGCCTCACTTCTCTAGCTGTGTTCCTCCCCACTGGACAAGGAGTTCCAGAGCCGCACCTGTGTCCCTTTATAGATCACACTCTGCCTCCTCAGAATTCTCTGTCCACGGGGCCCTCAGGGGCTCCCAGCATCTATCATGTAGGCCTCTTTTCTAGATCTACTTTTGGGAGGTGGGTCAAGCCACCAACATGTTCACCTCAGGCCTGATTGCTGGTCAAGGGGCAAAGTTGGAGTGGGGACTAGGGTTTCCTACAGGGAGAGAGGTGGAAGAGATGCAGGTTGGGGACCCCTTGTACCTTCTTGCTCCCACCCACACCGGTAAGGGGTGGGCCAGGTCTCAGACTTTGCCCTCCGGCTGGGCCCTGCAGATAAGTCCTGTCTCCAAACTTGGGGCTGAAGTTCCTGGTTGAGGGGAGTTTGGCTTAAGCTCCTCTTAGCTGCTAGGGTCCAGGGTCTCAGCAAGCGGCTGTGCCCTCTGTGAGGGCATTGAGCCAACAGGAACCCAAGGCTCTTGTTGATTTAACCCGCGCTTCAATCCTGGTCATGAATAGGGTGGGAGACAAGGCATCCCCAGTTGGCCACAGGCCTCCAGGCCCTGAGGGCGGGTGGGCACGGGCTGAGACGCATTGAGCCCACACAGAGGCCAGCCCTGAGCCCCTGGCTGGACGGGAGGCAGGGGAGGGCGCAGTTTGTCAGAAGGTGTGAACAATGCTGGGTGGGCATGGTGCGGGGTCGCGGCGGGGGGGACACGCAGAAAGATTATCTCACAGTTCAAACTCGTTAATGAAAGAAATAAATTAACCAAGCTCATTTTTCAGGGAATTCTTGTGTAAACTGGAAATTTTCCAGTCTGTGAGCCCCGTGCCAGGTCCTCCCATAAATCACAGCAAGTAGGCTGTCGGCTTGGCAGAGGGGCGGAGGGAGAGCAGCCAAACAGGGGAGGAGCCAGCCCCCGGCAGGGTGGCCAGGCAGGACCATGATCCCCGGCGCCTTCTCCCCGCGTGAAGCGCTGGGAAAAGAGAAAAGAAAAGAGAAAGAGCAGCCTTGACCGCAGGACTTCTTCCAGCATGTCTGCAAACACCCCCAGGCCCCCCAAATCCCCAACCTGGGAGAGGCCCCCCAAACAGGTCATTTTTTAATTGAATACCGTATTAATTACTGCGTGCACCATTAACGGTTTGTGGGATTTGACTAATTAATGTAATAGTTTTTGAGTCACGCTCATTAAATATGAAAATTATGCTGGTGAAAGGTATTGGTTTCATTATCAATCTTGTATGGACAGGATGGGGGCAGGGACCAGCAGAAGGGACAGACCCCTTCCTGTCTGTCTCCTGGCTGTGAAGAGCCAGATGTATTAGGGTCCCATAATCAAAGAGGGGTCAGCAAGAGGGGCGGAAAGATGGGCCTGAGGGAAAGTTGGGAGCAAACTCTCATCAGGCCTGACCCTGTGATCACACAGGACTCTGAAAGCCAGATCCTTTTGATTCCACACTTGTCCAGGTAGAGCTTTCTCTTAGAGTCATTCATTCGTTCACTCATGCATTCATTCAGGTGTAGCACAGTGGACTCTGGGGGCAGGCTATCTAATAAATCTAACTACTCAATCCCCGCTTAGCATCAGGCTGGGGAGCCTCAAAGGCAGCAGCCCTTTCTCAAAGCCGGGGAAGGCCAGCCAAGTCTTCACCACATGCACTCACTCCGACCCTTGCTCTTCTGCCTTTCTCTTCTCCAATTTAAGGAACCTCATGATTACTGTGACAGTTACTTTGAGGCATCAGCTTGGCCAGGCTACGATGCCCAGATCTTTGGTCAAACACCAGTGTAGATGTTGCCTGAAGCTGCCTTTGAGAAGTGATTAACATTGAACTCAGTTGACTTTGAGTAAAGCAGGTTACACTCCAGGATGTGGGTGGGCCTCACCCAATCAGTCGAAGACCTTAAAGGCAAAGACTGAGATTTCCCAAAGGAGAAGCAATTTTGCCTCAAGACTGCAATGTGAAACCGTGCCTGAGTTTCCAGTCTGAAGGTTTCAGACCTGAGACAGCAACATCTACTGCTCCCTGAATTTTCACCCTGCTGGCCTGCTCTATACATTCAAAATTTACCGGCCCCCACAATCCCATTAGCCTATTACACACACACACACTACATGGTTCAGTTTCTTTGAAAAAATCCTGACAGACACAATGATGTTGCATCCACCCAGGTAATCCAGGATAATCCCTATTTTAAGGTCAGCTGATTAGCAACCTTAATTTCATCTGCTACCTTTATTTCCTGTTGCCGTATAAACTAACATATTCATAGGCTCTGGAAATAAGACATGAACATCTTTGGGGAGGAGGGACATTGTTCTGTCTGTGGTAACAATGTAAGCACACAGAGGTTTATTTTTCTCCCATACCAAGTGTGGCGGCCGGAGTTGGGTTTTGGGGAAGTTGCTCTATGACTTAGGCTCTTTATGTCCTTCAATATGTTGACCTTGGTCCTTGTGCTTGCCACCTCATGGTCACAAAATGGCTGCCTCAGCTCCCAACATTATATCCTCACACCACCATGCCAAGCGAAGGAAAAACCCTTCATTTCTATCCAGCATGATAAATCTTCCCTGGAGCTTCTCAAAACTTTTTTTTGCATGTACTGATGCATGTCCACTATGAGATAGACATGAGTTACATGGCCGTCTCTAGCTGCAAAGGACACTGGACAGGTGGGTATGTGGCTCTCTACCTTGTACAAAGGGAGGCAGGTGAGACCGAGGGGGCTTTGGAGTGGCTGTGGGTAGCCAGGCAGTAGTGTCTTCCATGCAAGGGCACACAGCTTTGCATGGCAGGGCTGGACCTGATACGGTCTTGCATGTGGCTGGTGGCCTCTACTCTCTATTCCTCCTGAAACGAGCAGATGTTTGCCCCAGTCAGAGCAGCCTTGTCATAGGAGCTGGGCTCTCACTGCTATTTGGATAGTGGGCACCACCCTGTGAGTGAAGTAGGGTTGCTCTGAGGATGAATGAGATAAGCCACGTGAATTTGGTACCAGAGCAGGTTATTTTGAGCCAGAAATGATCATCTTGGTGTTGGAGGAGGTGCAGGGGAAGCACAGGGGACCCACCCTGGGGCTCCAGCCCACCCATTGCAGAATCTGCAGCCCTCCATCTGCTGAATGCCGTCTTCACATTGCAGGCCCGCCTAGCAAGTTCTTCATTGGTACTACTGATTTTTCTTGTTAATTAATTAGTGTTTGCCAAGTGAAAGAGAGAGACCCATTTGGACCAAAAACTCTTTCAAGCCACCAGCAGGCCTTGGAGCAGGGCGAGAGGAACTGTGGCAGAACTCGGAAGGCAAAGCTCCCTGGAGGAAAATCAAAGTCCCTTCCTCTCTGGGCTCTCTCCTCCCTGGCACCGCGAAGGGAGCCAGGGACGTGGGTCTGTTGGTGGTGTTAGCAACTGCCTTGCGAGCCCTGGGGAGGGGCCCGTGCCAGCTCCATTATGTTTATGGCCCTGGCTTGCGGGGCTCTGGGCCTGCTCCCGGTGGTGAGCTCAGGGGGTGGCTGGGTGCCAGGTGAGGGGGCTGGGGAGTCAGTATTCATGGGAGGAATGAGGGGAGAGCAGGAGGGAGGAGAAAAGTGAGGAAGGAAGGAGCAAGAGGACCCTGAGAGTGTATTAAAACCAAGGCCTGGCTGAAAGACTATTCCTTTCATATAAAGAAAGGATGGAGGGATCTTGTTTGAGAAAAACAGAGAGGGAAAATTAAAAAAGAGGGGAAAACAGAATAGGAAAGGGGACAGGTAAGGACAGGAGGGGACTAATAGAGGACCAGGAACTACAAAGACTAGGCACTGGAGGTGGGGAGGCGGTGGACCTCAGAGGTGGGGGAACTCACCCAAGTCCCAAAGAATGGCTTTGAACTTGGCCTTCCTGACCCCAAAGGCTGAACTTGTCCACCAGGGCCCCAGGCTGTGACTTGGAAATTGTGGAGGTGGGGGTTGCTGAAGGGCCAAGTGGAAAACTGCCTAATTTGGGGAGAAACTCGGTGCTCAAGGATTATCCCTAATAAAACAATCTCAGGGTTTTCTTTGATCTTGTGGTAGCAACTGCCACCCGCATGGAACTGGGCTGCCTCCCGGCTTCCCTGAGGTGTGGCTTCAGCCCTACAGATACACTGTCCGGGTCCAGGTCCCGGCCTTGCCATTTGAGAAAATTACTTAAACCCCTGTGCCTCAGTTTCCCCTGATGGAAAACAAAGGTAATAAAGTTTCCATCTTACAGGGTTGCTATGAGTGTTCGATGAGGCAATGTATGTAAAGTGCTTAACACCAGCATCAAATAAGTACTCGGTAAGGGTTAGGTTTAGTTAGCTACCAACTAAAGACTTGTTAGTAGCTAAGTCTGTACTCACAAAACTCTTACAGCGTTGAAGATGGCAAGGTGCCCAGCTAAGAAACAGCATTTTCTAGCTTCCTTTGCAGCTGGAACAGCCGCGAGGTGTTAGAGGCGGTGACTATGTGGGGCTCCCAGGAAGTCTCATTGAAAGGGACTGGGATGTCTGGCAAGTGTGTCCTTTCCCCTCTGCGTGTGCTGGTGAGTTTTAAGGCAGGACACCAGATTGGAGAGAAGGCAGCACTGAACTTTCCTAGAGGCCTGAGGCCAAGGACAGCCCAGCGCTGGGTGGGGGACAGAGGACAGGCCTCCAGAAGCCCGGACAGGGAGGTTCTGGGCTCCCAGTGAGTGCCTATGGACTTGGAGACCCACAGCTCCTAAAACCTGGAACCTTTCGTCTAAAAGGGTCTCTCCCATAAGGGCAAGACAAAGATGGTATAATCCCTGCAGAGGGCACCAAGGAGGGACCAAAACCAGGTTGTCCAGGATGAAGCTACAGGCCACATTTCCTCAGAAGTATAGGTTTGGGGGTGAGGGGTCAAGGCCCAGAAGAGCTCCTGTGAGACTATTTCTTTCTTTCATTTTAAAATTTATTTATTTATTTTCAGAGAGAGAGGAAAGGAGTGTGAGAGAGAGGAAGAGAGAGAGATTGAGAGAGAGAGATTGCGATGTGAGAAATACACCGATCAGTTGCCTTTTGCACACCCCCAGCTGGGGACCCTGGCCCGAAACCCAGGCATGTGCCCTGACTGGGAATTGAACCGGCAACCTTTTAGTTTGCAGGCTGGCATACAACCCACTGAAGAATAACCCAAAACCTACAGTAAGTACCGGGGTGGCTAGAGCCACATCCAGCACATTCACTCTCAATTTGCCTCCTCCAGTCTTCCAGTCATTCATTTAGTCATTCACTTACTAAGTTCACAGTATATTTGCTGTGCCATGCCCATAAGAAATATTTCAGTCCGAGCTGTATCTTTCGCCTTCCTCTAGAGCTCATTCCCAAATCTGCTGCCTCGCTCCCTTTGCTGGGGGCTGTTGCTCTTCTGCGTGTTGATCTGTGTGCAGGAGGCCCAAGGGTAGCACAGGGCCGGCTACAATCAGCCCCACTGCCCTGCTCCCAAGTCTCAGATGCCCCACAGTCCTGGTCACTAAATTATCATTGTACAAAAGGTCCCTTTTTTTTGCCATTTTTGCTCGGGGTCCCAGAAGTTCTCCTGCGCTGTTAGAATCTGCTCAAGTGTCTAAAATTGCTGTGGTGTTAAGAGCCTTCACTCATTTAACACTATTCTTAGGGGCTTCCCACATACCAAGCACTTCACTGCACATGGTTTTTCGTGTTGGGAGTGAAACACCAGAATATTCACAAGGATGACTACGCTTCTGAGACATACACAGGCAATGTCTTCTAAATAAAAAATGGAACAATGGCAGGGGTGTCTGCATAGGTTTGAATCTTCCTGAACTCTCCCAGAAAATAGACAAAGGAATTGGAATAGAAATACCAAAAATCTGTAGGCAACATCTACAACAAAGTTGGCGAGAAGAAATCCCATGAAGCCCCGAGTATAAATGGATGAGAACAAGCACTCAAGAGCAGTAAGACCTGCATGGCACCAGCAGCTGTGCCAGAGGAAACAGAGACAAGGCCACGTTGCTTCTGGTGGTTGTGAGAACTACAGACCCTCCAACCCACCAGCAGGTGCTGGCCAATGTGAAAAGAGCCCCTGAGTGCGAAGGGATCTCAGCAGGCCCTGAACTGCAGGTAAGGGCACCATGGACCAGTCTAGACCTGATAACTGTTAAAAAGCAACAAATTAGTGTCCCACACAGAAGAGGGACTCCTGGTTGGAGACTTCACACTGAGAAGGGCTGGGACAGCAGGGAAAAGAAGAGAGGAGATCCAGAATTTGGTACTGTCCACAGGAAGCCACTAGCTACAGATGGCTCTTGACATTTAAGCTAATGGAAATTTAATTTTATTATTTAGTTCTTTTGCTGCATTCATCACATTCCAAATTCTTGATGGTCACATGTGGCCAGTGGAGTCTATAGTATGGCTATTGGACTGAACAATACAGACATAGAATGTTTCCATCATCATAGAGAGTTCTGTCAGACAGCCCTGGGGACTGAAGTGGGGAGGGAAGCAGAGGTCTCAGAAAGAAAGAGGTCCTACTGTTTTTATCACTTCAACAAAACAACAAAAGAGGAATGTCTGGAGCAGAAAAACAGGGTAGCTATCTGTTACCCTTTCTAACAGTCCAGGAACACACATCTTTCTTAAACAAGAGCAAGGCAGTGAAACTACATTCAAATGTCACCCTCTCCCCCAAGAAAGGCCAAAAATGTTTCTAGATCAATAAAGCTAGCCCAGGAAACTAAGAGTGGAGGATGTTATGTTCATACAAACTGATAGCCAAGTATAAAGGCTGTAGACAAACTTTTAAACATCCAAGAACCCCTCTTGAGGAATCTGCTAAAAATGAGCTCAGAATCAAAATGGTTGGAGCACCACTGACTAAGGTGAGTGTTAAATATACAAATATATTGAGTACTCATGTATGTACATAGACCTGTACTTGATATACAAGTGTTTTTTTTGTGTGTGTGTGTGTGTGTGTGTGTGTGTGTGTGTGTGTATACAGTCAGATTATTAAAAAAAAGGGGGGAAATGAAGAGTATCTGAAAACTGATGTAAGCTTTCTGGTTGCCTTACAGGTATTAATCAGGAGTAAAAGCCTGCTGCAGCTTAGTGAAATAAGCCAGTCAGTGAAGGACAAATACCATATGATCTCACCCATTACAGGACAATAATGAACAAAACTAACAACAAGCAAAACAGAACCAGATATATGAGTACAGGGAATAGGCCTTCAGTGGGCAGGGGGAAGGGGGTTGGGGGAAGGGGGAAGGAAGAGGCAAGGAAGGGGAGCCGTTTAGACAAGAACCTAGTATAAAGGAACCATGGGCATGGACAACAGGTGGGATTGACTTTGAGGGAGTGGGTGGGTGGGGAAGAGGACAGAGGGGAGCAAAAAGGGGATGGATGTAATACAACAACAATAAAATTAAATTTTAAAAAAGTATTGTTACCTTAAAATATGGTGACCCTAAGCCTGCTTAGACTCAGATCTATTTCTCATTCTTCTGCTCTACAGCTGTTTTCAAGGCTCTTGTATCAGTTAGGTTCTAGCTGAGTTTGGCTAATGAGAGACAAAATAATGGCCCCTAAGGATAGCCATGCCTTAGTCCTCAGAACCTGGGACAATGTTAAATGCTACATGGCAGCAGGGAATTTGTAGATGTGATTAAGGTTACGGACCTAAGATGGAGAGATTGTCCTCGATTATCAAAGTATACTCACTCTATTCACATGAGCCCTTAAAGACAGAAATTCCCTTACTGGGAACAGGAGAGATGACTCAGCAGGGGAGGTCTGACAGAACTGAAACATGAAGACTTGATGAGCCATTGCTGGCTTGGATGATGGAGGAAGAGAGCCAGGACACAAGGAATGTGAGTAGCCTCAAGAGGTTCAGAGTCACCCCTGTTTGACACCCTGTGAGGAAACAGAAGTCTCGGCTTTCCACCTACCTGAAGCTGAAATTTGCCGGCAACCCGATGAGCATGGAAGCAGATTTACCTCTAGAACCTCTACAAATGATGGTAGCCCTGCCAACCCCTTTTCAGTTTTGTGAGACCCTAGGACTCAGCTGAGCTATGCTGTACTTGGTCTTCTGACCTCCTGACCTAATGAACTGAGGCCCCTGGGTTCTATAATGTCAGTTCTTCCTATTGTCTCTCCAACCAGAGTCCTAAGAGCTTTCTGCTGTTGCTAATATCTTGGATACCTTCCATTCCCTGGGAGTCTTCCCACCCTCTTTCATCTCCTGTGTTACTAATTCACTGTAGTAAATTCCTTCTGCTTTACATTAAAAAAGAAAAAGACTGTTGCAAGCAATGACCCTGCCCTCCCTAATATGTGACTTTGACCATGTAACTCAATGATCCCTATTAGGAGATGGTGATGGGTCCTTGCCTATCCTAGAGGGTATGCAAAAGTTGTCAGCAATCTATACATAAAAACTTCAATTTTTATTATTCTGGGAGTTGGAAAAACACACCATTTTAGAGCTGAGGAGGCGGCAGGTGTTAGTTGGCCAAGGCGAGTGAGCAGGAGGGGTGGAGATGCAGCAGCTACGCCAACCTTTGCTCCTCGTTGGGAGAGGTGAGCTCCAAAGCTCCTTGGGCTGGGCGGGAAGCAGGAGGTAACCACACTGCACCTTAGGGAAGTGAGCTTCTGGGGACGTCTGCCTGCTGCTCTGGACCTGGGCAGACAGGAAACAAGGCAAGCTGTGGGCCAAGGAGGGGGAGGACAGCAAGGCAAAGTCGGAAGAATGGACACCCCGCTGGCAGGCTTTACACCGGGGGGCAGGGAAAGCTTGTCTGGAAAAGGAAGAATCAAACAGAGGGGCGGTCATTTGTTGGGGGGCATATGTAGGTATTACAAAGTCAGACAGCCCGCACAGGGACAGAGAAGCCAAAGCTAGTTTTTGCATTTCCCAGAAACAGCCCCTTCTCCTTCCGTTAACAGGAGGGGAAGGTGACTCATACAAGCACCAGCTAAGTCACATTCGTCAAATGCACAGCCAAGACATCCGGAGAAGGCTGCACGCTGTAGCCGTCCTCACCCTCAGGCCCTCGAGAATCCTGGGAACTTCCGGGACTGAGCTGATCCCTGACACTTGGTCAAATAAAGTTTGCAAATGGTCCCATCGCTGCTGCGGTGCCTCTCGACTCCCACTCCTAGGAACCCTGCTCTCCATTTGTCAATTTTAAGTGATAATTTCTATTCAATCTGATACATATTATAAGAATATAAACAAATGCCTCTCCCCCTATCGGTGCCATAATCACTTTCTTTTATAGCTATCATTTATTACCAGACGACAGATGGCCAGTTCGCAGAATTCCAAAGAGGCTACCCTCCGGCCAGTCACCTGGGAACACAGGCGCGTTTACATTTCTCCAAAACAGATGGGAGAGGGAGGGGGAAGGAGGTAGATTCCTGTCAAAACTTTGGCTCTTTCCAAAATGTGTTGCTTTTGCTTCTCCCTCTATCCCTCTGCCTTTCTTGCAGATGGTGCTCGTATCATCTGCCCCCTCCCAACCCTCCTCATTACCCTCCCGCTCCTCCATTTCCCATCAGCCGCTCTGAACCCACCAGTATGGCGGTCTGATGGGTGGAGACCGGAGGGCTCTTGGCAGGCCGCCTTCTGGGGACTTGTAGCACCTGGGGTTCAGAATTCCAGCATTCCCTCCTGGCTTGTTATTTGAGCCTGAGGCTGAGGTAAGAGGTCAGAAGGGAGTGGGCAGTGAGTCTCCTTCACAGAGGGCTGATGCTGGAGTTGCCTTTTTCACAAAACCACTGAGCAATGGTTTGAAAACCCTGACCGCACAGGAAATCATCAGAAGAACTTTTTAAAAAACATTAATGCCCAGGCCCCACCCGGAACGATTAAATCAGAAAGCCTGGTGAGGGGCCAGGCAAGGTGTGCTGGGCTGGTTAGGAACCCACTGCTTCAGAGTCAAAGAAAACAGAGGCAGGAAGAAGGCAAAAAATGAAGAATCTATGGAGAAGACTAATGAAGCATTGCAAGAGTTGCACAGTTAAAACGCGATGATGTTGGGTTGGCCAAAAAGTCCATTCGTTTTTTTTTTCGTAAAATATAAGACACAATTTTTTGGCCTTGGCTGGTGGCTCAGTGAATAGGCACTAGCCTGCGAACCCAAAGGTCGCTGGTTCTTTTCCCAGTCAGGACACGTAACCAGGTTGCAAGCCAGGTCTCCAGTCAGGTCCTTAGCTGGAGGCAGGTGCAAGGCAACCATACATTGATGTTTCTCTCCCTTTTTCCCTCCCTTCCTGCCCTTCTCTCTAAAAGTAATGAAATAAATCTTATTTCAAAATAAATTAAAAATATAAAATAAAAGACACATTTTTCATTTTCACTAATAACTTAATTGATTTGGATATTTTGTGTGTGTTGGCTACCTCCAGCATGGTATAACATTGGTAGTTCTCAATTAATGTCTTGATTCCATTGCTATCAACTTGAACTGGTCTACCCAACCACGGAGCATCATCAAGTGAGAAATCTCCAATATGAAACATCACGAACCACTTTTCACATGTTCGATCACTCACAGCACCTTCTCTATATACTGCACAAATGTTTTCATGCCCTTCAGCTGCATTTTCACCTTTTCTGAAATAATGAAGCATGATAGGTTGAAAATGATGCTTACTTTCTTCCATCTTCAATATTAAAATGGCTACACAAAGATTCACTAATTTTGATAAGTTACTTTTTTAATGCACACTGATGTGACAGTTGTCACAGCATAACCTAACAACATGGTTTTGAACAAAGTTAAGACGACTAAGCCCTACTAGAACCATCTTATGGAAAAAAACAAATGAACTTTTTGGCTAGCCCTATATAAAGTCCTGCTCATGGCCCAATAGGGTGAATGCAAGTAACTAATCATAGCAATAGAGAAAATTAAGAGTTTCAAAGGAGGTATGTCCAGCTTGAGATGGGAGAAAACACACTGGTGGGAGTCTTCAGCACGGCTTCTTACAAGAAGAAGGCATCCTGAGTGAAGAAAGCAGAGGAAGTGGGAGAACATCTCTATATGCCTCCAAAGTAGGGAGTGATTTCCTTAGACAAAGGAGAGAAAGCCTTAAGGGAGATGATTGTTATATTTGCCTACATTAAGCTCAGAATCTTTTGTTTACCAAAAGTTCTCATCATGAGAAAGAAAAGGTGAACCACAAATCAGAAGGTATTTGTAACACAGGTAACTAATAGAGGATTAATCTCTAGAATACATAAAGAAAGCATATGAATCAATAGGCCAAAACTACCCAATAAACAGTGGGGCAAAGAATATGAATATGAAGCAGGCACTAATGGAAATAAAAACATCCATAAATATAATAGCCCTTAAATCACCTGTAATCAGCACAATGCAAGTTATAATTATAATGAAACACCATTTCACACCCTTAAATGGGCAAAACCTTAAGTCTGACAATGTCAATGTTATGAGTAAGTTGATGCTAGTGGGTATGTAAACTGGTACATCCACTCTGGAAAAGCCATTCAGTGATAACTATTGAGGTAAACACATAACACACTCTACCACCCAGCATTCCATTCTCAGTATGTACTATAAAGGAACTTGCACATTATCTCCAAGATGCACATAGTAAGAATCTTCGTAGCAACATTGATAATAGCAAAAATTAGAAATAACTCAAATGCCCATCTGTGCCAACGTAAGTAAATGTCAGTGTAATCATACAATGGAAAACCACACAGCTGTGACACCAAACCATAGCCACACACATCAGCAAGAATAAAGCTCAAAAATACAATGTTGAATGAAAATGGCAAATCGTAGAATACATTGAACTTAATTCTATTTATATAAAGATAAAAAACATGTACAACTAAAACCACAATGTTTGGGGATGCTAGTAAAACTGTGAATAAAGGCAAGGAATAATTAACACAAACTTCTATGTGATGGGTAGTATGGCCTGAATGTTTGCACCAAAATCCTATGTTAAAATCTTAACTCCCAAAGTGATGGTATTAGGAGGCAGGGCATTTGGAAGATGATTAAGTCATGCTGACAGATCTCCCCTGAATGGGATCAGTCTCCTTATCAAAGGGACCGGGGAGAGATCCCTCACCTCTCCTGCCATGTGAGGACATAGAGAACCAGGAAACGGGATCTCACTAGACACTGACTCGAACAGAACCTTGACTTTGGACCTCACAACCTCCAGAACTATGAGAAATACATTTCTGTTCTGTGTCAGTTACCCTGACTATGGTTTTTTGCTATAGTTGCCCAAATGAAGTAAGAGAGCAGGGGTGCTCAGATGGCATTGGGAATTTTGTACACATATGGAACTTACAAACATGACAGGGATCCTATTTCTTTTCTGTCTTTCTTTCTTTCTTTCTTTTTTTAAGATTTTATTATTTTTAGAGAGAGGGAGAGAAACATCAATGTATGGTTGCCTTTCACCTGCCTCTAGCTACGAACCAGGCTGGAGACCTGGCTTGCAACCTGGTTATGTGCCCTGGCTGGGAATCGAACCAGTGACCTTTGGGTTCGCAGGCCAGCACCTATCCAGAGCCACCAGCCAGGGCTAGGGATCCTATTTCTTTTTTTTTTTTTTTTGGGGGGGGGGATCCTATTTCTTAAGATGGATACACAGTTGCTTATGTTATTATTATTCCTTAAACACTTTTACATGTATGATGTATTTCATAAAAAAATTTCTAATGAAAACAAAGGGAGTATCACATGCAAAAATTTGTATTGTAAATTTATTCCTTATTCCAAAGTTTATCCAAGAAAGTATCCCAGTTTGATTTCTTTTTCTTCCACAGGAAACATCCATCCTTCTTTAGTTTATTAAAATAGCTTAATGGACACATGTCAAACAGTGAGTGGACACTGTAGCAAATTTTCCACTGAAAAGCAGGGCTCTGGGATTTGGAAAAGGCCCCTCTAGACCATCTATGCATCAATCAGAGGGTCAGTAAGCACCTATCCTCTGAAAACCCCTTGTCCAGGTGCCTGGGAAGTCAGAGGTCAACCCCTGCCCAGTAGATATTACCATCTAATGATGAGTCAGGACAAGCGACCAGTCCAAATAGCCATGGAAGTAAACACCAATGAGTGGCAAGTGTGACTTGTGTGTTGGAGCTGAGTGGGGGCAGGGAGTGGAGAGGTGTACATGGGCTGATGGTGTAGAAGTAGGAAGACGTCCAGGGATGCTGACTATGGGCACTACGGACAATATTTTTTCCCCGGGCCTCAATCTTTTGCCAAGTGAACAGGATAGACAAGGACTACCTTAATGTCCCTTCCAACACCAGACTTTTTGATCCTATGTATATTTGGAGCTAAATTCCACAAATACACCTATCCAGAAAATAAAGTTTTATACCTATGCTGACAGATTCTCAACCTAACTGCAGGCCTATTTGCGTGACTTTGCACAGAAATGTAAAGAGAGCGACCTCATCCGCTCTCATCTGAGATGGATATTGGCCAAGACTAAAATTCTGGCCTTGACATCAACATCTGGGTGAAGGAGAGGCTGCTGAGGGTGGCAGTGTCCAAGGTGATGTAGAGGGATGAAGTTTTCAAGAGACAGTCTGGAAGCTCCACAGATGTTGGCAGTCTATGGGGAAAGTGAGATGCAGGTCTCCTTGCTCGCATGAGGGAATGAAGAAGGTTTGCCAAGGCTGGGGAGAGCAGCATTTGGCAAACAAGAAACTCCTTGATGGAGGCTCCCTTGAACTCCTGAGCCAGCCTGCAATTTCAGGGGTATTGATCCACTGGCCACCCAAGGGCTGGTGTGGCTGATCTGAGAGCCACTAAACACGTGGTCTGTAGCCAGGCATGAGGTTGGTGCTCAACAAACAGCTACTGAATAAATGAAATAATGATAACAGCCAACATATAGAGTTCACACTCAGACACCAGGCTAAGCCCTTTGCACGCATCGTACTCACTATAGCTTGGAAGTGCAGCACTATTCTTACAACCATTTTGCAAAAGAGACTATGGAAGCACACCACGGGATTGGAGGAGGAGCTGGCTGCAACCTTGTGATGACTCCAGAACCTACTCCCTGACCCTGTTGGGTTCTTAGTAGAGTCCCCATAATGACTCTGGAGTGTCGCTGTGAGATGAAGACACCTTCTAATTACCATTTGATAGATGGAGAAGCTGAGGCACAAGCTGAGCATGGCTTATGTCCACACAGCTAGTCAGTGACAGAAAGGAGAAGCAGTCACATGATTTTTGACTCCCCTTTTCATGTGTTACTGGCTGCTGCGTGGGCAATACACCTAGTGGGCTAAGCATCTGTCAGGAAAAGCTCAGGTATACCATGTACAAGGTCATTGCCCTGATGGCACCTACAGCGAGAGAGGAAAGGACATGGAGCCAGCCCTGCAGTGGGTTAGACCCCTTGCGGCCCGCTCACAACCTCCCATAGCCCCAGAATCATGTAGTCCCACCCCTGTTCACAAGGGGAGAACCTGAGACAGGGAGACACTCACATTTGATTTGGGCACCAGCAGCTGGGTCTGACTTTGGAGCCCGTACCTCCATGGGGAGGGCTCCTTCTGCAGGTCCCACAGCATGCATGGGAGGTAAGACTTCGGGATGGTAAGCAGGCGAGCCTCCTTCACACACCTGCAATACCCACTGCTTGTGCCCTGTTTCACATGGAGCATTTCGTTTTAGACAAGCATGATTTGGGGAGAGAGGTGCGGGAGGAAGGCATGCACCCTGATCCAGGGGCGTAGTCTTGAGCAGAACCTGACAGCGAACCCTGCCCCAGGCTCTCCAGGCAGGGCCGAGAGGGTGGGAGGTAAGTAGTAAGACGGTTGCTCTGGGCCCACTTGACTCAAAGTTGGGAGGTGGCACTACTCTGGGCCAAAGTGAGCTCTCTGAATATTTTCCTCCAAACTCTTCCATCCGCATTTCTAAGCCCATTTTCTTCCTCAGGCCCCGTCCCTCTCCTCCCTGCCTGCCAACTTCAGGTTTGTCCTACTCGCCCTGTCTTCGGAAGTAATGAATGTTCGTCTTCACATTGATGCAATAAGGGGGTTTGGGTCCAGCCTGGCTCTAATATGCTGTACCCCAGTGCAGTTCCCCCTTGAAAGGTGACTTTCCAGGGATCTTGGGGGGAGCTTGGGCCCTTTGCCACATAGCTTCACACCTCAGCAGC
Source organism: Noctilio leporinus (assembly GCA_004026585.1). Taxonomy (NCBI): domain Eukaryota; kingdom Metazoa; phylum Chordata; class Mammalia; order Chiroptera; family Noctilionidae; genus Noctilio; species Noctilio leporinus. The sequence goes on from PVIW01003546.1 coordinate 120,843, forward strand.
CAGGAGCAGAGAGAAACTCAGGGACTCTCCTCAGCCCAAAGCCAAGTACCCACCCCCTCCCTTAGCAACCTTGGACATCCTCCTCGCCCCCTTCTCTCTTCCGCTCTCGTGGTCAAAGGCGCCACCAAGTCCTCTCTGCTTGAGACCGAGCAGGAATTTAAGAAAGGAGGAAAAAATATGGCAAGCCAGGTGACAGCAGCCCAGGGTCAGATGGGGGCAGGGGGCTGGGGGCAGAAAGAGAGAGAGATGATAGGTGGGAGATGGGAGAGGGCCATCTAATTTTTAATAGACTGAGACATAAATGCAACATGATTCACTTTGAACAGGCCACCTGGATTAGATGGAAGTTAATTAAAACAATCCCTCATTTCTCAGTGGTTAAAACTTCCTAAGACTCACTTGGGAAAGGGTGCGGCAAGACTTTTTATTACTCTTAGATGGTGTTCAGAAAGCCCATAAATACATCTCCTCTGCCCGCGATCCCATTAATCTTGCCGCCTCTCCGGCTCCTCTCTGCCAACAATCAGATCCCAGTAAACAACCTCAAGTGAAATTTGCAACTGTCAGATAAACATTAAAAATGCTTCTCTTGTCCTTTCCCATTGATAGTCCCATTAATATTGTAATGGAACAAAAAGTTATGAAAATGAATGCACGCTGGTTTTGGAAATGAATGATGCCGACCGCTGCCGGGGTACAGACACCCATGCATATGGATGGGCTCAGAAGGTCTCCGATGCCACCCGCATCAGCAGCAGGCTGCGCGCCGACAGGCCCGGCCAGGCGCACGCCAGGGACCACGGACAGCCGCCCGCTACGCTGGGTACATGTGTGTACACACGTGTCACAGTGGGGAGGGCTTGGAAATGGAGCAAAGGATTCCACCCTACAAAGTAGTATAGACACCCACTTGCGGACACACATTCACCACCCAGCTTTATGCAGAGTAAAATATTACGAGGTTTTCTACTTGATCATGGCTTCTCTCCCTCCTTATCTATTTGCAGTCAGTGGTTGGGATTCTCTCTGTAGATACTCAGATACTCCCCTTGATAAGACTCTCTTGACATTTCTTCCCATTTATTTTCCATGCAGAGGCCTTTTTAATACACACGCCTGCTCTTGTGTGTGTGCGTTTATCTAGCTGACGAATGAGGCCTTAAAATCTGAAGGTATAATGCATGGGAACTTCACAAGAAGAAACTTCTTAAGGAGTGCCTAAGGTCAACGATTCACATTGGATGCAGGAAATAAGTACAAGTTTTAGGATATTTAGATTCACTAGGAGGGTATGCAATAAAAATAACAAAACAAAACAAAAAACTTCTTGCACTGAAACTGTTTGTAGGGGGATTTGAATACTCACCTCCGAAGGCCTGGGGGCTCCCGGAGGAAAAGGCCACTTTTGTTTTTGCTCATCGCTGTAACCCATTCCGTTGGCCAGTGCCTGGCACTGAGGAGAAGCTCAGGAAAGGTGATGTCTAAGAAAGAGGAAGGAGAAAGAAAAGAAGGGAGGCAAGAATGTCCATTTGGCTTTTCTCTGCAGGGAAGTCTGACCGCACCGGCCAATCAGAGGCAGAAGATGGGATTTAGCATTTTAATGTCTGGGAAGCTCAGGCTGCAGGCAGAGTGGAGGGGGAGCAGGACCTAGCTCCTCTTTGGCATGGGAATGAGCACCCTAAAAGGACCCACAGACCTCCCTGCTTCTATCCCAGGGATGCTTTGCCTCCCTCCTTTGGCCTAGTAAATTTTGACCTTCCTTCAACTCCACTCTGGGAGGCCCCTTGGCCTCAGCATGGTTAAGCCACCTCATGGTAACTACTGGGGGCCCCCTCCCTTGCTCTTCGCCAGCAGCCAGCGCGGGTTTCCTCCAAACTACAAAATACCGTGACAGAGGCCTGGCTCTTAGCACAGGGCTTAATAAACATTTGCTGATTGACAGTGTACTTTTTTTTTTAAAGATTTTATTCATTATTTTCAGAGAGGAGGGTGCCGGGGGGTGGGGCAGGGAAGAAAGGGAGAGAAGCATCAATGTACGGTTGCCTTTCACCTGCCTCCAGCTATGGACCTGGCTGGAGACCTGCCTTGCAACCTGGTTATGGCTGGGGAATCGAACCATCAACCTTTGGGTTTGCAGGCTGATGCCTTATCCACTGCGCCACCAGCAAGGGCGACAGTGTAGTTATTTTTATTTATTTTATTTATTATATAAATAATATATATTATTTTTGGCCCTGGCTGGTAGCACAGTGGATAAGGTGCTGGCCTGCAAACCCAAAGGTTGCTCATTTGATTCCCAGCCAGGGCACATAACCATGTTGCAAGCCAGGTCTCCAGCCAGATCCATAGCTGGAGGCAGGTGAAAGGCAACCATACATTGATGTTTCTCTGTTTCTCTCCCTCTCTGTCTCTCTCCCTCCCTCTCTTTCTGGAAATGATAAATATAATCTTTAAAAATATATATTTTTTAAACTCATAAAATTTTTAAATGAGTTCTAAAAACTCTCTAGCCTAACTTATGTGATTTACAATGTGGCAGTAGAAAGACTACTAGCATCTCAGTCCACAGACCCAATCCTAACCATTTCCCTTATTCATCATGAGACCTAAAGGAGTTCATTTAAGCTTTCAATGCCTCAGTTTCCCTACCTGTGTCAATACAATGACCTCACACAATGTAACTGCAAGACAGATGAAACCAAGTAAGATATCCAAAATATCCAACATTCAATCCAATATTACATTAACATACATAACAGCTGTGTGTACATCAAAGAGGTAAGAAAGATAAAAAGAATGCAGAATTTCATTAAGTTCTCACCTAAAAGAAAAATATGTACAAAACTTGAGAGCGAAAAAGAAAAGTAGTCTTGTAACACCTAATTGGGAGCTATTGGCTTTCTGAAATACATGTAATGTGGACATACAGATATATGGGAGATATATGGGTACCAGACTTCACCTTTTGAGTTGTGAAACCAAAAATAAGATTTAGTGCATCCCAAAAGGGGCATGAACTGAAATCCAGGTAGGATCCTGGAGAAACTTCAAACATCAGTAACCTCAGTTAACTACAAGTCATTACTTTCCAAGGGACATATTATGTTCAACTCCCAGAAAACTGATTAACTAGGGAAACATTTAAGAAAATCAATGTTAATTTCAATATTTTTCAAATTAGTGAATCCGTAAAAACTTGATATCCTTATATACTTACAAAGACTAAGGGGTATTCCAATTTATTTTTAAATTTTTATTATTTTTTAAAGATTTCATTAATTATTTTTAGAGAGAAGGGCAGAGAGAGAAGAAGAAAGGGAGAGAAATATCAATGTATGGTTGCCTTTCACCTGCCTCCAGCTACGGACCTGGCTGGAGACCTGGCTTGCAACCTGATTATGTGTGCCCTGGCTGGGAATCGAACCAGTGACCTTGGGGTTCGCAGGCTAGCAGAGATTAAGTGACTTGATCATACTACACAGCTGACAAATGAAAAAGCTGAGACTTCAACCCAGGTCCAGGCCCCGCCCATGCCAAGCTGTTGGCAAGAATGAAACCCTAGTAGTTTCAAGTTTTCCAGGGAGGATCAGCCATCAAGATGCCTTCTTTCCATCCAATTTTGATTTATAAGTCACTCTGCTTCACTAAGTAACCCTCATTTTGCCACTAGGGTTCAGTCATGGCTGATTTTCAGAGTTACCAGTGACAAGAAGGGAAACCTATTCCTCTTCAGTGCAGAGGTTCTTGGCAGTGGCTGCAATGGAATCTAATGCTTAGATTCCATCACAGATCAATAAATCAGAATATCTGGGGGCATCAGTATTTCATAAAAGCTATCCAGGTGAATTTCAGCTATACTCAGGACCAAGAACTACTTGGTTTAGCCACCCCCAAACACTTAGGGGACCCAGAGGACGCTGCCAACCATCTCTTCCCTTTCTCCACACAAACCCAGCCCAAGAAGGACCCCTGGGAGTGAGCCTCTTATTCCTGGCTTGTCCTCTTCTCTTACCCACCCCACCTCATTTCTTCCCACCAGAGTTCCTGGCTCCATCCTGGAAAGTGAATCCTCAGAAAATGAGATAAATTCGCCTTTCAGAGTCTTCAGGGTGAAGCAGTTATAAGACGGAAGGGCCTCTCCCTGGCTCATCCTGGCAGGTGAGGGTGGGCAGGGATGAAGCGGTTTAGATGAAGGCAGAGAGCACCATCCTGCTTCAATTACTCGCTGAGAAATGCTGGGAAGGAAGAGTGCAGGACCACTTGAGGCCGAAAGGCCTTCAGCTCTGCCCTCGGTTCAAATTTCTACCCATTGAACCAGACAGCAACACTGAGCTGCATGTCCTAACTTGGCAAACACTACTGAAGTCTCCAAGGGTTTCACCAACTCCCTTTCTCCACCCCATCTGTTCACACGCTCTTCTCCACGCATTGGTGCTGGCTCTCCCAGCTGCGGGGAAGCTTCTACGTAGTCTATAAAAGGCAATGGTTTGGGGAAGTGGTTTTAGAATAGAGTCATCTTTAAGATAAGTAGGTGAACAGAAACAGACCCATAGATGCAGAGAACAAACTGATGGTCACCAGAGGGGAAGGAAGTTGGGGGACTTATTAAAAACGGTGAAGGGATTAAGCAGCCCAGCTTGGTTAGTTACAAAATAAATGGTCACGGGGATGTAAAGATCAGCATAGGGAATATAGTCAATAATGTTGTAATTATATAATGTACTAGGTGGGTATGTGAATTATCAGGAGGTCACTTTGTAAATTATGTAACTGTCTAGCCACTATGCTAGACCTGAAACTATTATAAAATAATATTGAATGTCAACTGTAATTGAAAAATAAAATTTTCTAAAAAGGAAAGTAAGCCCTGGCTGGTGTGGCTTAGTGGGTTGGGGCCAGCCTACAAACCCAAAAGTCGCTAGTTTGATTCCCCAGCCAGGGCACATAAGCAGGTTGCGAGCCAGGTCTCCAGCCAGGTCCTTAGCTGGAGGCAGGTGAAAGGCAACCATACATTGATGTTTCTCTCCCTCCTTGCCATTTTCTCTGAAAATAATAAATAAATAAAAATTTAATAAAAATTTTTTTAAGTAGATAAGAATTACACATGGATATGGCTTTGGGGAGAGATACAGAAAATAATTGAACATGCATTTTCTAAGTCTTTACTTGAGATCAGGCACTATGATAGAGTAAAGACACTGGATTTGGGCCCCAGGGCATATGCTACTGAGCAATAATTCTCAAATATTGTCTTGGGGGCTTTCATGATCCAGGAGGGTCCTCCAGATAGATCGGTCCCCTAAAGTAGCAAGGACTACACTTCTGCTGCTGGCCTGGATGATAATGTGGCACCTCTTGGGACACAGTGCCATTCCTCCCATCTCTCTGTTTAGCTCCTTTAGAGGTAACTGAAAATATGAAGGGAGTAGTCAGCCCCGCTATGCAACCCCTTGTGAACTAAAGCAGTTCTGGCCCTGACCAAGCTGGAGATGCATTTGTGCATCACAGTCTCACATCTGGGCCTTCACAGATCTTCGTGAAAGTTGCAGTGATTTGAGCCACATTGCCATTCTCTCACTTTCAATCCTTCAAGAGGTCAAGCTGGAGAAGAGGCAGGGCTGACCTGGGACAGCATCAGGAGGCTAGCTAAGGGGAATTCATGTTGTGAGGGAAGGACTGAAACCCCTATAGCAGAATCTGCAGCTTCCTGTAGCTAGGTCATGGGAAACTCAGGGAGCTGCTGATTTAGTGTATGAGCTGTGAATTGTTCATTTACATCCCAAAGGTCTGAAAGAAACGCACACACTAGACAGGTGCCCTTACTGACCCAGGAGAAGGTCCAGGTTTGGGAGCCCAGTGTTCCAGTAGTAACAAGGAGGGCTGCCCCAGGCAAGACTGGATCCAGGTCACGCTGCCGTTGCTTGCATTTGCCCCGTGGAACTCCAAGGAGTTCCACATATCACATTCTCCTTCCACTTGTCTACACAGGACAGATGGCAGCCTAGAAAACATTTTCTGCATTTTAACAGGGAACCAAGGTCTTAAGCTGAAGAAGTATCAGCCAGCAAGTAAAAGAGCTCAGAGGCAGTCAGGCCTCTGCAGGTGCATTCATTTCCTAGGGCTGCCATACTGAATTATCACAAACAGAGTGGCTGAAATGCCAGAAATGTATTCTCTCAACAGTTCTGGAGTCTGAAGGTCCAAACTGTAGGTGTCGGCAGAGCCATACTCCCTCTGAAACCTCTAGGGGAAGGTCCTCCCTCTTCCCCTCCAGCCTTTTGTAGCCCCCAGGCACCCCTTGGCTTGTGACAGCATCTCTCCGTTCACTGCCTCCATCTTCACATGGCCTCTTCCCTACCCACCTGTCTCCCTCCCCCCATTTTTACACAACTCCCATCATACCAGACAAGGGCGCACCCTAACGCAGTATAACCTCCATTTTATTACATCTGCAATGACCCTATCTCCAAATGAGGTCAAGTCACAGCTTCTGGGGGTTGGGACTTCAATACAACTTCCTGGGGCATGTACTTCTCAGCCCTGGGATGCACCTGTCAAAACTGAGGTGAAGCCAACTCGGGAAACCTCAACCTGCCAAGAATGGTGCTCCCTACATCTACCTCCTCTCTCTTCCATTTTCTCCACATGAAGAGCCTTTCCCATGGGGCCTGTGCTAGGATATTATAGCTCCTCTGTAGAACTGACATCATCAGGACCAGACAGAGGCAACCCCCTGATCCCAAAGCATTCTCCTTGTAGCTGTGCAATCACATTGGGAAGGAAACAATTCCTGTTCCTTCTGAACCTCGCTGGCATGGGAGCCAGGGGCCTGGTGAGAATCCTGGATCTGCGGCTTTCAAGCTGTCAAACACTGCTGAGCCTCAGCTTTCTCCCCTGGAAAAGGGAATAAATAGAAAGGTGCATTTAAGTTGCTTAGTCTGGAATAAAGTAGCATCAGGATGAGGGCCTGGGCCCTTCCGTCTGCGTCTTCAAAACCAAATACAGAGCCCGGGAATGGGAAAGACTTTGACCAATTTCATCCTCACTACTAGGGAGAAAAGGGAAGACAAATAAAATGGTCATTTTAACTTATAGCCTTGACATTAATTCTCACAGTTAACTGCTGAACTGACGAAATTCTTTTCTTTTCTTAAGGACCTTTATAAATTCCATCATTAATGAAATCAGACATTCAATTAGCAGGAAACTCTGATCGGGAACTGATCATTTCCTCGATACCTTTCTCTCCCCGCCCTTTTCGCAGGCTCCCTGGCTTGTCCCAGGCTGGGCCCTGCTGATGCCAATGCCCACCTTCCCTCTTCCTCCCCGTGCCTGTTAGGGTCCCCAACAAAAGCCATAGGAGAACAGGGTCAGATTCCATTAACCTGTCATTGCTTAAATCTCTCTTTTAATTAACATGAGTTAATATGATTAATCAAAATAGTGAGACAAACTTATTAAATGAGGGAGGCTTAAATGGCAGAACTCCGCGGAAAAAGTAAAAGCAAGAGGAGACACAAGAAGGACCAAGAAGGGGTAGGGAGTCCAGAGGTGAGGAGAGCAAGGAGGTGGCTGCTGACCCAGGCCAGCCCAGTCCAGCCGGGGGTGAGAGGCAGGGGAAGGCGACTTGGAGAAATTGCCTTTGTGGACATGTTCAGTGTTTGTGCCCATCTCAGCTAATTATAACTAGTCTCAGTACTTTTCTGGGGCCCAACCACCTCCTTCTTGATAGCCCTATGTGAGTGTTCATTGTTCCTTGGTATCCCCATCCTGAGACCAGGCTCAGACACAGATGTTTTTTCTAAGGTCGGGTAACTCACAACACCGCTCAGCCCCTTGCATGGTATGAGACTTGGGGAGAGTTATTTTACCTCTTTGAGACCCCGTGGACCCATTTATAAGAATGCTAATTATATTCCTGAGTTGAAATAGCTGCTCTATGAATTTAGAGAGGCCATGTGAAAATGCCAAGTCCATAGCAGCACCCCCGTAAAAGCTCTTTCCTTCCTTCTTCCCCTTCCAAAGTGCTTTTTAACTCTAAACGTTTCCATGCATATTGGTCTACCAAAAATTTAGGTGATGAGCAGGACAGGTGTGCTTTTACAGACCAGTGAGATTTTGCCCAAATTACTGAGCACCTTCTGGGTGTCAGACCCTACACAAGATCACTCAAATCCAACAAGGTGGTGACTTATTAGGGACAAGTAGGCCCTAGTCTCCTAACTCCTAGGTCAATGGGATTTCCATGGCCTCTTCTTCCTAGTAACCAGGAATACTCACAATGCTCTTGGGAGCTCCCTCCTGTCCTGGTCATCCCATATTGTGACAGACTGCCACAGGCCTGTGGCTCTGTGGCCTCCGGCTGCCATGTTGCTCAGCAGGAAGTCCATTCAAAAGAGAATAGTGGCTCTCCTATCTGACAGGTAACTTGGGCTCATCATCAGAATTTCTTATTTCAGTGAAGCAATCCTTTTAGTGCCAAAATGTACCGCAGATATTCTTCACTATTTGAATTTAGGAATTGAATAAAATCTGAAAAAAAATTCTTAAATAGGGCTAGTATCTTTCACTTTCCAAGTTCTTAGTAATTGTTTTCCCAAATACAGGAAACAAATAACTTTGGATAATTCAGCATCCCTTACTACAAAATATCGCTCTAAATGGGTTTGGGAACTGTGTAAATTTGGATAGTGAAGGACATTACATTTTATCTTACGTTGGTTGTGGGGGACCCCGACCAGCAGAGATCCCTTGGTGCCGAGGATGAAATGAATTCTTCCCAGACAACTTGTGCTAGGGGAAAGAAGGCTGGCCAGTGTCTGATTGACAAAGGCCCTGTATGCCCACCTCCAAAGGTTTTATTAATCACACAAGGTTGGGGGGTGCACGTACACATTACAATTTATTACCACAGAAGAATATCCAAATGGAAGGGAGTTGTTAAGTTCAGATAAGGTGACGCCGAAAACTCCAGGTGGTTAATACAATTTTAAGAAAGGTGAGATTACATGTGGACAAAGGTTTCAACATTTGCTACGGATGTGATAATTAAGGAAATTTAGTTCACAGGTGCAGACTTCAAAAGACTTGTGGAATGTTTTCAAGGCCAAATTCTCACCCAGGGCCCCTCTTGGCGACAGCATCGGGGCCTGTGTGTACCCAGCTTTCCCAGCTTTCCAGTCAGATCTCATAGTCTTTGCCTGGCCTGTGGGGGGCTCTGTGCCCCGACACATTCCCAGGGGGATCCTGACAATTGATGAAAATAGAATAGTGCCTAATTTAATATGTAACTGATATGTTCATCTAAGGAAAGATCAAATTATGTACCTGGACTGTGTACAAACATAGACATCATAGAAACTGGAATAAGAAAGGGATGGGACAACTGACTCATTACAATGCACACAGGAAAATAGGCACAACGAGTTCACAAGGTCCTTCAAGGCAACGGCATGCTGGAACCAGCCTGTTTTGGCTCATTAGAGCCCTTTGTTCAATTTTCAGGTACTTTGAGAGCCAGTTGTTAAACACAGCAATTATGATAGGAGCCATGCTAAGAATATTTACACTGTGGAAGTCTGCAAATGCTATGAAACAGCTTTCTTTTTCCTGGAGAGCCAATTTATCAGCCTATCACTCTCAATAACAGTCAATGCCGGATTTGCCTTGTGAGTGGCAATTGAGTTTCAGCAAATATCATCTAGTCCACTTTATGCGGAATTTTATTAGCGTTATGCCTTTTTCCATTTAATTAAGTGTGGTTTGCTAATTCATGGAAGAGATACAAGCATAAGGAGACTATACTAAGTTTTATGCCTATTTATATTTTGGTGTTATTATATAATAATAACTTTAAATCAGACTTGGATGTTACCCTTTTATTTTTATTTACTAGAGTCTGAGAAACACTGACAAAGCCCATTAAAGTTAATAATCCCAGCCTGGCACCTAAGGCTCTCTGGGATCTGACCTCAACCTGACTGTTCCTACCTTGAACTCCCTGCTGCAGCCAAACTGCAGAATCTTTTCAACACATTGCTCAGGGATGTGGCATTTAAATGAGACAATAGAAATGGAAGTACAGTACCTGCACTGTACTCCCCACACTATTGAAATTAAATCCGTCCGAGGCTGACTCAGATTCTTCCTCCATTGTAGATTACTTCAGAGGAAGGAATCCTTCTCTGCACATGTCACCTGGTGAGTTTGATTTCACCAGTTGATGCCCCTCACCTCCTTGACCAGAGGGAAAGCAGGTGCAGGTAGGAGAGTTCTAATGGTCCCACAGGTCACTCTGTCAACTTGCCTTCACCTCTAAATTTACTTGTATTCTCATACCTCTTTCTCTTTTGTGCATGAGCAAAAAGTCTGCTTATTTCTTTCCATGCTAACTCTTCCACCAATGGTCTTGACCACAGTCATGCCTGCTTCTGGAAATTTGATCTATCAACTCTCTCCTTTCTCTGTCATATCTTTAATTTCCTCTCTTCTCTTTACTTTCCCTCTTAAACATGTGTATCCCCCATCCCTAAAATAAAATAAAATCCACTGATAACCGTCAATGATGTTTTCAGTGGCATGTAATAGAAAACCTAATTAAATGGTTTGAATAGTCATTAAATTTATTACCTCACATTAATGAGAAGCTTGGATGGAGGGCAGCCTCCAGGTCCCATGACCACCTGAGTTCAGTTCTCTGCATTCAGACTGGCTTTTCTCATGGTGGGTTGCCAGTAGCCCGTACCTTGATGAGTCTGATTGAGCCATAAGGTCAAGTGCTCTGGATAATAAATAACTATTGCCAGGAGAAGGACCTGCACTGATGGACTTACCTTATGTTCTTGAGCCAATCAAGGGCAAAGGGGGTTGGGGTTACCATGATTGGTTTCAGTTAATCAGTGCCCATCCCTGGGACTCTGAGTCAAAGGGTTTCACCATAGTGGGTGGAAACCTTATAGAATTTGGGTTCTGTTGGAGAGCAAGAAGTGGGGCAAGAAGCTGGGAAGACAGCCATTAGCTCCTTTATTCCACCTTCCCCACTCCCAGTTACTACTTTCTCTCCTTTTCTTTAGCCCCTAATCTCCTTTGAAAAGGACTGGAATATTTGCTGTCTTCACTTTTCACTGCATTGCAACTCGGTTTCCAACCCTGCTGCCCCTGCAAAGGACACCACCACCAACTCCCCACTTTATCCTCCTCCACCGATTGCCGGACTCATAACCTTCAGATGATCAGCTCATCTTCTCCAACGTGCTCCCCATCGCTCAACAATCTTTATTCCACATTTTCTGAGCACCTACCATATACCAATTTAATATATCCAGCACACAATACAGTGCAAATTATCTTGAATGTATAATTTAGCCTCATTTTCACCTCCACAATTGCAGTAGCTTCCCAACTGGTCCCCCTCCCTCCGGTACCTTCCCCTTAGCAATCTGTCTTCCTTGCTCATAGGTATGATCTTACTAAATGCAAGTCTGATCATATCCCCCTGCTTTTATTTCTCCTGCAAGAGAAAACTCCAAATCCCTAGCATGGCATTCAAGGCCTTGGCAATTTGGTCTCCCCCAACCTTTCCTAGTCTGTAGCCCATCCCTTCTCTTATATTTCAAGTTGTGGGTATAATGAACCGTTACTTACCAAACACATTATGAGCTTTCTTAATTTGAAGTTTTGTTCATATATATATATATATATTTAACTAAAATGCTCTCTTCTGATTTTTCTGCTAGGGAAAACAAAAACAAACAAACAAAAAAAACCCTACTCATTTTTCAAGAGCCAGTGCCCATGTCACCTCCTCAGTGAAGTCTTCTTCAAGGCCAAGTCAAGCACACCTTCTGTGGTCCCAGGGCACTCTGCCCATGTCAATAATAAGCCTTTCTCAGAGTGTGTTACATATATAATTAGGTTTAGACTTGTGAATTTTTGCAGGGAAAAACGGGATCTAAATCATTATTCTGTACTAAGCACAAACACTTGACAATACAAGCTCATTGTATATCGGGAGGATTAACTGAACTAGTTATTTTAGCCATTGCATTTTATAGATGGGGAAACTGAGAGCTAGAGAAGAAGTGACTTGCAATCATCATTCTGTGTATTTAATCAGCATTCTTTTGTTGCAAGTAGGAAGAAAAAAAGGCTTAAACAAAAAAAGGAAAATTTTTGGCTTACTGAATTGAAAACTTCTTCTTCAAGTACAACTTTTTTTTTTGCCTATCATGCTTTTTATTTTTCTTTAAGATTTATTTTATTTTATTATTTTTAGAGAGAGAGAGGAGAAGGAAGAGGCAGAGAGGGAGAGAAACATCAACATATGGTTTGGTTGCCTTTCACCTGCCTCCAGCCATAGACCTGGCTAGAGACCTGGCCTGCAACCTGGTTATGTGCCCTGGCTGGTCAAGTACAACTTTTGTTGTACTTGAAAAAAGTACAAATAGTATCATCCAGATCTGACTTTTCAGCTCTCTTTCCCTCTCTGTAGGCTTCATCCTCTGGTTCTGCGGCACCCTAAACAACTCCAGGTTCATATCAGTGGAAAAGAGAATGCCTTTTTCAGTCAGTTAGGTAAAATTTTCAACATTTGTTCTGATTACAACTTGAGTCACATGCAATACCATAACTGAAGTTCTACCACACGTGTTCATCCATGGATCTGCAGGCAGAGTCAATTCCACCACAGCATGTGGACTGAGAATGGGAGAGGAGAATCCCCTCTTGAGTAACACTGTCCAAAAGAATTTCCTTGGGTGATGAAAACACTCATATTTGTGTTGCCCATTACAACAGCCATTAACCACATATGGCTGTCAAGCACTTGAACTGTGGTTAATGTGACTGAAGAACTGAATTTTTAACATTATGGAATTTAAATTAACTTAGCTTGAACTTTAAATAGTAATGTAGCTAGTAGCTACTGTATTGGGCAGTACAGCTGTAGGAGAGGGAAGACCTAGAATTCTACACCGCCCAATATGGAAGCCATTAGCCACATACAACTATTCAATCACAAGGAATATGTACACCCAGATGGCTGTTAGGTGAAGTTTTCAGAAGTCTTCCAAGGATGGGCTACATCAGAATAGCCTCAATGCTTTTTTAATTCAGATTTCCAAGTTTACACCAGTCTCTCATATTCTGATTGTTGTGGATTCAGTGCTATTTGGGATGGGAGTTTTGTGAAGGACATGGACATCAGTGGGTATTATCTTTGTGGCTATGTCATTATTTTGAGTCTTAGAGCTTCCAAAGCCAGAGAATACAGAGCCCTCCTTCTTCTCTTCCTCCCTTCCTCCCTTCCTTTCTTCCTTTTTCCTTCCTTCTACCAGCTGTATACTGAGTATCTACTAGGTGTAATTTGCTATGCTAGATACCCTTACATCATTGATTCATTCATTAAATATCTTCTATGTGCCAAGTGCTCCACTCAGGCATTAAAAAGTTGAACAAGAAACACAGGGTCCCTTTCCCATCTGGAAAGTAAGACCACATTGATAAACTGTTTACCAGTATAACGGGCATTCAGGAAGGAAGAGTACAAAGTAGGGGCTTCGCCAAGTCCAGAGGAGGCCTTGCTGACATTAACCTGAATCTGGAGAATGAGGGAGAGTCACGGGTCTGCGGCGAAATTCTCTCAAACCATTGACCAGGCAAAAAAACAAGCATCGGAACTCTCCACACCCACTCTGACTTTGTTTTCTGATGAAGCAGGAGGAAACTCTTCCAGAAAAACGAAGCTGGAGGACTAACACTATCTTATATCAAGACTCATCAAAAAAGGAAGAAAAAAGTTCATCATAAAGCTACATAAAGCAGTGTGATATTGGCATCAATACAGATAAATAGATAATGGAAAATAATAAAGAATCCATAAATAGATCCACACATATGAGCAGCTAATTTTTTGAAGGTGTAATTGCCATCCAGTGGAGAGAATGTAGTCTTTGTAACAAACGGTGCTAGAACAATTGAATGTTCACATGGAAAAATTGAACTTCAATCCATACATCACATCATATTTTTAAAAATTAACTCATAAAAGACCATAGCCCTAAATGTAAAATCCATCTATAAAATTCCTAAAAGAAAACAGAGGTGAAAAATCTTTGTGATCTTGGATTGGCAAAGAATTTTTGAATAGACGCCAAAAGCATGGCCTATTTAAAAAATATAATTAATGCCCTGGCTGGTGGCTCAGTGGATAAGGCTCTGGCTTGCAAACCGAAAGGTTGCTGGTTCGATTCCCAGCCAGGGCAAATAACCAGTTTGCAAGCCAGATCTCCAGCCAGGTTCATAGCTGGAGGCAGGTGAGAGGCAACCATACATTGATGTCTCCCTCCCTCTCTGCCTTTCTCCCTTTCCCTCTCTCTAAAAATAATAAAATCTTTTAAAAACTTAAAATTAAAATTAAATTAATAAGTTTGACTTCATCAATATTAAAAAACTCCTGGTCTTTGAAAGGCACTAGTAAATGAATGAAAAGGCAAACCACAGGTGAAGAGAAAATATTTGTAATCACATATCTGATAAAGGCCATGCTTTTGGTGTCCACAATAAAGATTTTTCAAAACTCAATAATTAAAAAGCTAAGACTACAATTGAAAAATGAGCAAAAGATTTGAACAGACACTTTAGCGGAAAGATACACAGATGGCAAATAAGCACATGTAAAGATGTTCAACTCTCTTTAGTTGAAAAACAAACTATCATTAGTCACTAATGATAATTAATGAAGCCTAAGCTATCATTAGTTATTAGGAAAATGCAAGTTAAAATCATATACCTATTATAATACTAAATTTAAAGGCATGGCTATACCAAATGTTGGCAAAAATATGGAGCAAATCTAATTTTCAACCAGTTTGGAAAACAGTTTGGCAGTTTCTAAAATAAAAACCCAACAAACAAAAAAAAGCCATATACTTATTATAAGATCCAGCTATTCTATTTTTAGACCCTTACACAAGAGGAATGAAAATATAAGTTTATATAAAGACTTGTACATGAATGATCAGAGAAACTTTATTTATAATAACCTCAAACTGGAAACAACCGAAATGTCATCAACAGGTAAACGGGCAAAGAAATTCTGGTATGTCCATGCAGTAGGAAACTACTCTGCAATAAAAAGGAACCAAATTTTTGTAAAACTAGAATAAATCACAAGACAGTTATGCTGAGGAAAAAAAGCAAGACAGAAAGTGTGTACTGTATGATTCAACTTACATAGAATTCTAGAACATGCAAACTAACTTACAGCTGCAGAAAATGGATCAGTGGTTGCCTAGACATGGGTCAGGAGGAGGGGACTGGGAAGGAGTGACTACAGAAGGGCATAAGAAAACCTTGATGATGGGGTCAATGAATGTACTCCTTACCTTGATCATGGGTGTATAAATCTGTTGAAATATCAAATTATAAAACAAGAAATATGTGCCATTTTTGTATGTCAAGTATACCTCCGTAAAATTATTTTAAGAAAGAAGATCTCAGAGGGGAAAGAAAACAAGGGCTTTCTCCCCTGTGTACTTTCTATCTCTCTACCTACCCATCACAGAGCCTACTTGCTCCTGGAAAGTGGGGGCCATGTTTTCTGCCCCCACAAGCCAGCCACTTAGAATTAAAGCACCTGGGTGTGTGAAAGGACACAGGCAGAGTCTTCTTCATCAACACCAAGGAAATCTTTACCAAAGCCACTGTTGAAACGTACCCAAAGAAATAGGAAAGAACTACAAATTATAATGCGGAAATCAAGTCTTCGGAATCAGACAGACCTGGGTATAAATTCTGGCTCCATGACTTAACAGTTAATTTCTAACTTCTCTAAACCTCTAAACTTCTCTAAAGATGGGACCATAACATCACAAAAAGGCTACCAGGAAGATTAAGCGAGGTTCTACTTACTAAGAGACCTGCATCAGGCCTGGCGCAGGGGAAAGGCTTCCTCTATCCAGGGAGGCAGCATCTAGAAAGGAGACCCAAAGTTCGAAACTGGAAAATATGGATTCTCGTCATCACTTTGCCCTTTACATGACCTTACTGCTGGTCCGTGAAGTCTTCTGAGAACAATGGACTGACCCTATCAGTTCTCCACTCCTCTAGGCTCTCTAAGCCCTGGCTGAGGATTCAGTGAGTTAGATTAGGAGTCAGCAAGCTCCCACCCACAGGCCAGCTCTAGCTCACTACCTCGTTTTGTACAGCCCATGAGCTAAAAATGGTGTTTACGTTTTTAAATAGTTGGGGGGAAAAACCTGAAAAAGTATAATATTTTGTAAGGTGTGAAAGTTATGAAATTCAAATTTCATTGTCCATTAATAAGTTTTAATTGAAATACAGCCGTTCCCATGGGTTTCCAAGTCTGTGGTTTCTTGCGATAAACAAGTGAGCATAGGCTGGTTGCAACTGAGGCTACACAGTCCACACAGCCTAAACCCTTCACCACCTGGCCCTCGGACAGGAAGTTTGCGGACTCCTGAGTTAGATCATCAGAAGCAACATGCTTGTCTTGCGCTTTGTTTAGCTGCCCACAGAAAAGTATTCGGTGTACTGAAATTTAATGAGATGCTCTTAACTTTTACAGGAGTCATAAGAAATATCCATTTGAATGGGATCTGTGTTTTTTGCAATAAATATGTCCTTGAATTTTGTGCCAGGAAAAGAGATTTGCTTTCAATTGACCTTACATACATCATTTTATTACCCCAGTGTAGCTGGCATGTTGTCAATGGCTCAGAATTTTAGACTGATCTTAAATTATATTAATAGACAATTATTTATTTTAATAATCATGCACTTACGTATGCGTTTACCCTCAATTTACAGTTAGTGATGGTGGGTTTCCACTTATGAAAATATCAAGATTTCTTTTTCATTTATTTAAGTACAGTAATTGCAATGATTATTTTTTTTAAGTCAAGTAACAAGTTGGGTGGATCCGCAGGAAAGGCAGAATACATTGCAGTTGTTTAAGAATATCATCCTGGACAATAAGAACAATGTGTTTTCCTTTTTACCATGGTTGCCGGGAAGCTCCGGGTTAAAGGCAGTGTCCATTTGCAGTAATATCTAAGGTTCTGTAACCTACCTCATTCTACTTCTTTGTATCTGTCTTTGTGAGAGCACCTGCCACCCCATATAGTTGGGAGCTTTGCATGAATCATGCCTGTCTCCCCAATTCTAGCACATGCAAGATGCACAGAAAGGGGTGTATTAACAAACAGGGGAATGAAGAGCTGAAGCACGGCATGAATGGTAGCATGTATTTCCCTATGCTTTTTAACAACTAAACAGGAAGGTTTCCAGAGAGCAGATGGAGAGAGGGTACAGACCCAGGTGACCTGAGGAGGGGATATTGGTAAATTCTGACTGTTGGCCCTCCTCTGGACTCTCAAGCAGGGTCTACTGTTTGGGGAAGGTAGGAGTCAGAGCTGGGGGCTGATGGATGACAAGGGTGTTTAGTAAGGTCTCAGACACTGGGCCTGCCTACAGTACCTTAATTAGTCTACACAACAATCCTATCCAAGCACATATTGTTATTATTTCCATTTGATGGTGAAACTCAGACTCTTGGATCAATAAGGTATCCAAAAAAATCAAAGAGGGTACCCATGTAAGTTTGCCAAAGTTCACTTTCCTAAGTAAGGTCAATAGGAAAAACTACCATCTACTGTCACCATTATTTCATAGAAGAAAGGGCATTTTTAACAATTAAAAAATGTTGGAGAGGAAATGTCCTCTGAATAAAGAACAACTCTTGACAAAAAAAAAAAAGAAAAGTTAGCCTCAAAAGAAATGATCACACTGTCCTTCATTTTTTCATTTCTCCAGCTATCAAAAAAAAAAAAAAAAAGACATGGATGGGGTAGAATGAGTTTGGGGAACCCCTGGGGCAGACTCTAGGGAGATGAATTCAGGAGTGCTGAGCAGAGAAGCCTCAGGGTGGGACAGAGGTGGCCTGCCTGTCATGCAGAGCCCCCGGCACACACCTGGTGGCACCCAGTGCAGACCCCAGGGAGGCTCCTGAACACGGTCCTAGACAGGTCAGATGTTTGTATCCACTCAAAACGCTGGCCCAGACATCCTGAGAACTGGGATTTCAAACCTAGAACCTACCTATGAGATCACCCCATCCAACCCCTCAAGCTGCTGAGAGAGAAACTCAGCCTCAAAGGCTACACTGTTGGATAGACGCACAAGGCTGCTGGGACCCTAACTCCCGTCTCGGCTTCCAAACCAGCACGCACATTGCCCCACATCACTGGTACTTGCCAAAGGACAGGAACTCTGGAATCTACTTCTAAGGGTGGGGCACTGCCATCTGCCTGTCTCCAAGGCGTTGGAAGGACACATTTACTGGAAAAGGACAGCCTCCCCCCACCTCCCCCACCCCCTTCCGCCCTTCTCCACAAACATGCATGAACAATCACAGGTCTTAAAGGTGCTGAATATGGTGAGACCACACACACACACACACACCGGGAGCCCCCCAGGAACCTGTGCTAGCACTGGGCAGGAGCACAGGGGCTGGGGCGAGACGGCACTCCCTGAGCTCTGCTTCCAAGAAGAGTGCTCGCTGCACTGGCCAGCCAGACCTTGGGGCACCGAGGGGGCTCCACTGTTCCCCCTCCTGTCTTCCCATTGCTCAGGCGCCCACCAACACCTGGCTCCCACTTCTTTCCTAAAAGCATGCCCATCAAGATCCATGTGTATGTATATGTAACTACCTATCACAAAGTAATGACATCTCCGTCCAACCAAGAACATGAGCCAAACAATCCAGTTATCCTTGACTCCTTGTTCCGCCCCTGTTCCCCGTCCAAGCTCCTGGCCCCCACTCCAATGGTGGGTTAAAGAGTCTCACCCACCCTGGGAGCTCCCCAGCTCTCACTCAGACATTCTCGTGACTCCCCCAGGTGTGACATTTGCTACCCTCTCTTTTTATTTTCAAAATTTTTATTTTTGAGGGTAGGTTTATTGAAGCTGGGGACAGTGAAACAAGGAAGGGCATAGAAGAAGCAGCAGGAGAGCACCTAGGTGGGGTTGCCTGGCTCTCTAGAGATGTTATAGGGAAGAAAAGAGCCCAGGCTGGTCTGCTTGGGCTCACTGGACAGCCAGGCACAGGGGGCCTTGGACACAGTCCAGAGAGTGAGCCAGGCAGGAGCTGCCGCTGCCCACGGCTCCCCTGGTTGCAAGTCTCCTGGGGACTCTTAGAGTTTGGGAGGTGCCACCTGTGGGGGAAGGAGGAGGGGAAGGTGCAGGCGTGCCCCTGGGAGGGAGAGCGCGCACCGGGTCCTCTCTTCACTTCCACCTGCTCCAGCCCTTCTCCCTGCGGCTGCCGTTAATGTTCCAAAACAGGAGGCAGCAGGGAAGGGTCAGAAACTCAGGTGGGCCAACTCTGCCCCTACCTGTTTCTGTGTCTTTAAATGGTATATAAGTACTTACAGAGTATCCTCAAGTTTCCTCTTAGCCTAAAATATTTACTCGCTCGCCCTTTCCAGAAAGCTTGTTGACCTCTGTTAGAAACCAAGAATTGGCTGCCGCCCTGCCTCCCCTCACCTGTCCCAAACTTCAGAGCACATCAGCGGCCCCCGGAGGCAGAAATGCACAGCTCTGGGCCCCAGGGGCTGAGGGTTCTGGCTCCGTGGGTCTGGGGTGCAGCCTGGAATCTATATCCTAACAAGCGCTCCTTGCACACCCCACGGTTGTCCTCAGGTAACTGGTCCAAGGTCCACGCCTTGTGGAATTCTGTCCTCTGTAGAGACAACCGAAGTTGCTGAGACAGCAGACAGCTCGCACCTTGGCTCCCAGTTGTGTCTGCCTAGAAAACTTAGCCAAACACCTTTCTCTTTCCAGGCTCAACACAAAGGCCACATCTTCTTCCCAGGCCCCCCATCCCTACCCAGACAAGCACTGTCACCCCCTCTTCCGTCCTGCTCCATAAATCACCTGTCCCTCTATCATCCAGATGATGTGCTAATAGCCACACGTGAGCAGTTCGTGTAAGACATCACTTCATTGTGTCCCCAGCCCTTGCAGAGAAGGCAGTTGATCAATATTCAATGATTCAATGCATGGGCGGATGGACTGGCTCCAAGCTGCCACGTCATGCCGTGCAAAGTCAGGACTGGAGTCCAAACAGCGGACCCCTTGGGGGGACCTCCACAGCCGGCCGACGGCTGCTACAGCAGAGTGGTTCGGAGCAAGGGCCGGCCCAGGTGGCCTTCGGCAGCCTGTACCAACCCTCTGAGCCTCATTACATCATCTCTAGAATGAGAAATATGATACTGACAGCGCTTACCTCATGGAGCTGCTCTGAGCCTGAAATGAAATAATCCACGGAAAGTTCTTCAGCGCTTTGGAAGCCCTCGATCCTGTTAATTAAGGTTGCTATTCCATCATCTCCCTTTGTCCACACCAGGCGTTTTCCCAAGAGGAGCCTGACAGGAAGCCCCAGCCTTTCTGTAGGGAGGGAACCGTGGGGACTGTTCAGCCAATGCCCCAGGGTCAGCCAATGCCCTCTCTCTGGTCTTCGGGATCTCATGGGACATCACCTACCAGGACAAGCCCTGTCACGTGACCCGGTACCCTAGGAGTGGGTGGACCCTAGAGCTCCCAGCCGAACAAGAAACCCACCTGCCTGCTCCCTGGAGGCTTAGAGCAGAGCCATTTCAGGAAACAGAGGCCACTCGGCAGGCTGGCGGAAGTGGCAAGGGCTGGGATGCTCACAGGATGTTGGCAGCATCCCCACCCAGGGCAGCAGGAGGCAACACCACATGTTTGCTGAGTCCTCATCAATAAGCACACGGATGGGACAGATGCCACCAACACAGGGAGAGGGGGGTGTAGCAGGAGTCTGGATGGCCCACAGCGTGGACCTGTCATGCTCAGAGAGCAGTATATCACACCCTCATGTGACAAACCCAGGACAGGGGCTTCCTGCCTCAGGATAACCTCTGGGGATAAGGAGACCGGGTTATAGACCCTCCTGCAGCCCCTGAAGTGACAGGACACTGTGACAGAGCTCTCAGGGCTACAGAATCAGGGGCACTTGAGTAACGGTTAAGCCTAATATCACTCTTTCAAACCCATTCTTCAGTGCACAAACCAAAGACTTGGGAGCTGACCTTGACACCTCTCTCTCTCTTAATTCCCCACTGTAGTCTTCCTTCTTTTATTTCCTACGATCTCTGCCATCAACCCCCTCAGTCTCATGCCACTTTCTCTGATTTCTTTTTCGTTTTGCTTTGCATGTAATGCTTCCTAACACGCTGGCTTACTTGTTACATTTATTGTCTCTCCCCTCATTAAAATGTCAGCTCTAGAGGGTCAGGACCTTCTCCTGTTTTGCTCACTGGAAAGTACCTGACACATAGTAGGTGCCAAGGAATATTCATAGGCTGAACCTTCCTGATTATCTCCTGTCTGAATGACTACGTTAGCTTCCTGTCGGGCCCACCAATGCCCACTGTGGTCCATTTCCGTTCCACCTCCCAGTGTGGTGTCTTCTCAAAATGCAAAGCTTCTCACACTTGCACCCACGGACTTCAGGCACAGCAATGGCTTCCCACAGCTCTCGGGATAACGTCCAACGGCCCCACATTGGACCCACAAGGCCATGCAAGGTCCTGCGGGGCCTGCTCCTGCCTCCTCTGGCCTCTGTGCTCCTCACCCCCTCACGCTTCTTCCTCTGGCCCCACTGGCCTCTCTTCACCTCATTTGCCACAGTCACTCCCACCATGGGGCCTGAGCCCAAGGAGATTCTCCCACTTGGAACAGTTTCTCCCTTCATACTGGTCCTTTAAAACCCTGCTCCAGGCAGTCTCCTCTGATGTGGCTCACACCCGCTTTAGGTCAGACCCCCATCGTAGGGTCTCATACACCATCGGACTTCCCCTCCACAGTGCTGTCGGGAATGCATTTTTGTATCTATCTATGGGCTGTTGGTTAACATCTTTCTCTTTGACTAACCTGCAAACTCCAGGAAGGCACACTGTCTTTATGGCTTACTATTTTATCCCCAGTGCCTAGCCGAAGGTCGGGCAACTCATAGGTACTCAATAAACATTTGTTGAATGAATGAGTGAATAAATGAAACCAAGGCCCAAAGAACAGAAGTGACCGGCTCACAGTGGAACAGCTTGGAGATGGCTGCCCTGGGCTCAGAATTCAGAAACCAAGACTCTGCCCAGGACTCATTCACTTGCCTTTGGCAGGGCAGTGACAAGGGCCCCCAGCCACTGGGGAATGCAGCGGGTCAGTGCTACCAGACAGGGGATGGAACCCAGACATGCCTCAGGCCCTTTCTGGAACAACAGCAGTCATGACAGAAGGTCGATATTTGGGGGAATATTACACACTAAATTCCCTTCTTGGAGATTACAGTACATAGCTGCACACTGAAGGCTCTCAAAAGTCCCCAGATCAAAAAGAAACCTTAAGCAATAAGCAGAGGACCTTCCTTCCCCAGAATAAAGCACGTTCACACAAGGCTGGTCAACAGCTCCCGGGAGCAGGTCCCCCTGAAGGTCAGCTCCAAGTACAACCAGGTGGACACTCAAGCTTTCCAGACATTTATCAAAGACCTACTCAACCTCAGGCATGAGCTAGGTGCCAGGGAACAGCAGAGGAGACAAACAAGGCCCTACCATCAGGGACCTTACATTCCAGGAGGGAAAATGCCAAACACAAAACCACCTATACAATAAAACAAACAATTGGTCATGAACTGAAGCCACAGAAGTTCAATAAAAGGAGGGCAGGTTGTGGCTGAGGGTTGGGCTGAGCTCTGAGGAGATGACCACACAGCTGACAGCCTGGGGCACTGAGTCCAGTTCGACAGGAAGGCCAGGGCCAGACATCCCAAGCTCCCAGTAGTCCAGTCCTTTAGTTGTGACTTCTCTTGAGACAAGTTATTGTCCCCCGCAATATACTTCCACACACCCAGGTAAGGAGCCTCAGGTCTCTCCAGATGATGACTGAGGGAGAGTCGGAGTGGGGGCTTGGTGTTGTCAAATTTCTAACACATTGGTGCCGAATGGAAAACCACACACAGAAAAGAACATCCCCCGTCCTAGGCATAATCTTGGAAACCAAGCAAGATTAATTTGTAGTATCCCACCAAATGCGCTGCAAATGTTCCTGGAGCACAAAGGCGTTGCTTAAATGGAAAATAACTGTTGAGGAGCTATTATTGCTAATTCAAGATGTGTCAAATGACATTGAGGTGTTCCAATTAATGTACGGTCATGACGATCATCTTTTAGCAAATATAAAAATTAGCGTTCATCCTGTGGCTTGAATGCCCACACCTATTTCTCCCATAATATCTTATGACACATCCACCGGCAATTCCCCAACCTTGGGAGTTTTCAAGAATATGACCTTCACTGCCAAGGAGGGCAATGCTCTTCACATCCGGGTCCTCGGTGAGTCTGAGACTATCAAAATGCTAGATCACTTTCTCCAGTGGTTTCGCAGGGTAAGCGGCACACACGGAGGCATCCCGTGCTGCGCTCTCTTGGAGTGCAAGCCCCTATTTTGCATAGAACAATGGGCTGAAAATTGACTACTGGGTCTAGGGTCCCAGCCCAGAAGCTTGCTCCGGTTGACCCTCCCCGTGGAGGGTAGAGTGTTGCCCAGCATTGATTCCGGGGTGCCATAGGGCACTAGCAGCAGAAAAATAAGGTTTGCCTGACCCCTTGTGGTGCTTGGTTCTCAAAGCCCTCCCTCGGCTGTGCAGACTGGACAGGCCGAAGACTGAGCTCAGTGGGAATGTGGGTGCCTGTAGCAGATTGAATCGGGAACCTCCCCCAAAAACAGGTTCTACCATGGTGACCCTATTTAGAAAAAGAGTCTTTGCAGGTGGATTAAATTAGGGGTTTAAAGATGGAACCATCCTGAATGACCTGAGGGGCCCTAAATTCAGGGACATGGAGGAGAGGCAGAGAAGGCTGTGGGAAGATGGAGGTAGCAGTTGGAGTTACAGGACTACAAGCCAAGGAAACCCAGTCGTCAGAGGTGAGAGGAATGGAAGTGCTTTGCACGCACCCCCCTCCCCAACCAGAACCTCTAAAAAGAGCCAACCCGGCCAATGACACCTTGAGTTTGGACTTCTGGCTCCTAGAACTGGGAAGAAATAAGTTTCTGTTGTTTGAAGTCACCAATTTTGGGGTGATTTGTTAAGGCACCCATGGGCAATGAATATAGTGTCTTTTATATTCAAGATGGGGTTGAGGGATAGAAAGGCTCAAAACCACAGGTTTCCACATGCTTGTCCATAGAGGGGCTGACTCAGAATCCCCTGGGCACTGGGTAAAACAGGTTCCTGATTCTGGGCTGGAGTCTCTGTGTTGGGGGATAGGGAATCTACATCTTTCATTAGCTGTCCCTACTAGCTCCCCTGTACAACCAGTTCTGGGGGGCCCCTTCTCTGAGCAACTCAGGAGTAACCTTTGCGGTCATTTTTAGTGCAATTCACTGAACAAGTCTACCTCTTTACCTTCTGAGCACAGGGTGAGATTACACTTCCTGCCCTGCAACCCATGCTTAGGTAAAGTCAAGTCACGAGGATGGGCCAAAGGAACTGTGTGTGGAATTCCTCTCTTGCGCTGGACATTCACTGTGAGTGTGAGACCCTCAGAGCTCTTTTCCTGTGATGTCTTGGACGGAAGCAGCTGCTCCATCAGCCTGATCTCCTGAATGGCTGAGCACAGCCCCTTGATCCCCTGTAATGTTCCTGTACCCCTGGGGATCTGAAGCCACTGAAACGTCAGGTCGTTTGTTACTGTAGCACAGCCTAGCCTAGCCTAACTGATTGAAATGTGTTGTTTCAACCCCAAGTCACCCTCCCCCCACAAGGAGTAACTTGGGTACAGAAACATTGCTTTGAGCTTTGGGAACAATGTGTTTACCACGGCTAATGCTCATCATACGAAACACATTATGAAACATATTATGGGGGAAGCTGAACCGCACTAACTCAGAATTAACTCCCAAACAACCTCCAAAACTTATTTTTCTTGATATTTTCTTAATTCACTAAGACTAGTGATTTTTTAGCCAATATGAAACTTTACTGTGCATATGAACCACCCCAGGATCTTGTTAAAATACAAAGCATGAAAATTCAGTAGTCTAGGATGAGTTACAATCCACATGTCTAACAAAATCCCAGGCGGTGGCAGTGCTGCTGGTCTGTAGGACACCTTTGGGGTAGCAAGGTTTTAAACAATGCTTTTCTACAAAATTATTTACTAAACCAACAGTTAAAATAACTTCATAACATCCACAATTACAACAGCATATATATATATGGCCATCTACAGTTTCACATGTGCCCAATTTCAGCTCATAATAGCCCTGTCTGTGAGGCAGGCCAAGCAGGTATTCTTGTACCCACTTTGCTGATGAGAAACATGAAAGCTGAGCGAGGTAAGAGAATTCCTTGGGGTAATAAAGCTACAAGATGCCGAAGGTTTGACTAACAACACGAGTCACACCACATGCTCTCCCAGTACCCTTATGAGTAACAGCACTCAAGATTTCATCAGTACTTGAACACTTGGCAGGACTGTAAACAGAGAGAGAAGGGAGGAGAGAAGAGAAGAGAGAAGAAAAGAGAAAGAGAAGAGAAGGGAGGAGAAGAGAGGAGAGAGAACAGAACCCACTTCAGATCTAAATTCTTTGGCGGCTTCAACCTAGCCTCTGAATTCCAGTCTACACGTTGGCTTCGGAATATC
Organism: Noctilio leporinus; assembly: GCA_004026585.1. Classification (NCBI taxonomy): domain Eukaryota; kingdom Metazoa; phylum Chordata; class Mammalia; order Chiroptera; family Noctilionidae; genus Noctilio; species Noctilio leporinus. The sequence goes on from PVIW01003546.1 coordinate 146,585, forward strand.
CTCTTTCATGGAGAAAACACTGCCATCTGGCGGACTTTCAGAGCATTAACTTTAGGACAGTATTTCTATTGCAACTCCGGGCTTTTATAGCTCTGGTTCTTTGAGTCCAACTGAGCATCAGATTGCATATAAGTGGTCCAGACCTGGCATAAGCCACAGTTCTTGCCCTGAGGAGCTCTTGAAGCAGGGGCAGAGATAAGACTTTTTACATGAAATAATTTGTTCGTGCTGGCCCTCAACCTCCTGGCCTATACAGAGGGTACAGATAGGCTTGCTGAGCTAGGTCACTGGCTGAAGACGAGAGGCTTGTCCTAAGCATCAACAGGACTCGGAAATGGAGGTGTCATAGGAAAAGAGAAGGTCATGATTCCAACTTGACCCTCATTGTCAGGGAGGAGAGTAATGTCTCCGGGAGAAATAAGGTAAATAACGAATCTGGAGGGAAGGATGACAAAGTTTTGATTTACCTGTGGGTCTGAGGTAACACCAGGACAGGATGTGACAATATCCAAAGCAGTTGAAAGGAGATGTGGAATGAAGGTACAGATTCCGCAAGGCAGGAGGGCTCAGCAGCCAGGTACATGGGTCTGGAGGGGCCTGGGTTTAACTCCACCACTTGCAGACTGAGGGCTCAGCAGCCTGTGTCTCAGGCTGGGCCCCTGCGAAATGAAAGCAACAATATTAGCCATGAGAAGGAGATGAATTAGTGCAGGTACGTGGGTCATAATATAATGAGTGCTTTCTGTTCCCTGAAATATAACCTCCATGAGGATGAGCATTTTTGTTTATTTCTGTCTCTTTGGGCAGAGCATGCACTCAACAGTCATTGAATAAATGAGTGAGTGAATGAAGAAAGGAAATTTTAAAAAGATTTCATTTACTTATTTTTTAGAGAGAGAGGAAGGAAGGGAGAAAGAGGGGAAGAGAAACATCAATAAGTGGTTGCCTCTCACTCGCCCCCAGCCCGGGACCTGGCCCACAATCCAGGCCTGTGCCCTGACTGGGAATCCGACTGGCAACCCTCTGGTTCACAGACCAGTGCTCAGTCTACTGAGCCACACCAGCCAGGGCTGAATAAAGGAATTTTACAGGACCAGTAAACAGAGAGGCTGTTTGAGGGAGCGGCTGAAAGGGAAACCTTAAGCCTGAGCTGAGATGTTGCCCAGAAGAGGGGCTGCAGGGCACTATCTAACAGTGTTTTTAGAAGCAAGAACTGGAGGTTTTCCCATGGGAAGAGCCAGGCTAGTGGTTCTCAACCAGACCAGAGCAATGTCCAGAGGGGGCTATTTTTGGTTTTTGGAATTGGTAGGAGTGGAGAGAGTGCTCCCTGCGTCTAGTGGGTAGAAGTCAGGGAGCTTGCTAAATACACTACAACGCACAGGACAACCCCACAACGAGTTATCTATACACAAATGTCAACAGGTCCAAGGTTGCAAAACCCTAGACGTAGAGTGAAGAGTCCAAAAAATGACCCTGATCCTCGCCAGGGTTTCTCACTAGCTCTGTGACCTTATCAGTCAAATCCTCGCTCTCTTTGAGTTTGCTTCCTCAACTGTAAAATGGGAATATTAATACCATCTGGGGCTTGCGGTGAGGAAGAGAATCATGTTCACAGCACCTGCCATATGGCAGCCCATGTTAAATCCTACCACCCCCATCACTTGTCACTCTTGTGCAAAGGAATGCAAACACGGGTAAAGCCTCCTTTCCTGGGTGAATTACGGAGAAGGAATCCTGCTTCCAGAGCTCAAAGAGGTCACGTTCACCCCTCTCTGTTGTGTGTAGCTCGCACCACCCCCCACACAACAGCAATCACTACCATTGGTTTGGCTCCCCCTTGCACGTCATTGAGGACCTGGAAGGCGGTGCACAGCCAGGAATGACTTCAGACTTGCCACCAAAGCGAAGCTGGTCTAAGGCTTCTCTGCTTGTAGTCAGCTTATAATCAGCTCCTAACCTTGACCCATAACCTTGACCCGGGAATAGGTTAGCTGTACTGAGACCACCATCTTGATCTGGCTAATGGAGCAGATTCTGACAGGGCACTTAAGTATGACAGAAGTTTCCAAACATTGCTGAAAGCTTATAAAAGATCTACCTTCCCAGTAGAGGGAAAACACACACACACACACACACACATGCAGAAATCTGGGTAAATTCTCACAAAGGCCATGTTTACTTCCACATTATTGCTGATGATGGCCAGGCATGCATAGTACATACACCGAGCTTCCTGCTTCTTGGAATGCACCCACATAATCTTCCCCAGCACTTGGGGTCTCCCCCGCACCCTGGCTGGCCCTTCTCTGGCTTGTGGTTTACCAGTGACCCCCAGGCCAACCCACAGGATGTTCACTTTACATAAGTCAAGTCAACTTGATTTATCCAGGAATTACGCAGCCTCAGGTCAGCTCATTCTCATTCCAATCTAATCAATGACTATGACCCTGGGGTAGGATTTCAAGTAGCTTAAAAGGAAGACCTGCCTTACAAAGGATATCCTCCCAACCCGGCACCTGCACATGTATGGTAGGGGAGAGGGATACAGTTTTTTCTTCCAGACGAATGACTAATTAGTTGTCACAGTTACAGGGGGAGGGGGACACCACCAGTAGGTAGTTGGAGAAACCAAAGGTGCTGAACACCCTATGTTGTAAAGAATAATAACACTCTGGTTGAGAAATACTGGAATTTTCTGACTCTTAGCTCCCCAACCTCTACAGCACTGACCACATCACCTGCATTATCAGGCCACCATGAGAATTAAGTGACAAGTCATGAAGGCTCCATCTCCCATGGGGGCAGCAGGCACTGTTGGAGCCCCAACCATACCCTTGGGCCTCTCCTCCCCCTGCCGCATCTGCACCTCTTTCTCCAAGGGCTTCTCCGGCCATAAAATCATGCTGGACCCTCTCGTGACAAGGCAGATCCATGGCACACCAGGCCCTCAGCCAACAACTAAGGCACACGCTAAATAGTTCAATGTTAATCCCCTTTCCTCTGTGTCCTTGTTGGTTTGCATGTTTTGTTTTTGTTTTGTTTTTTAGCCTAGAGCTGCCCTCATAAAAGAATGTGTACCATGTGGGTCCTGCTCATTTAATAACTGTGTGCTGTGAATTACAGCTCCCGCTCATTAGCAACATTATTAAAAATAGGGTGGGGAGGGTAGCCCATTAAACTCCACGACCTGAAAATAATTCTTTCCCAATGTGAGCACTGCCATTTCTGCTTTGGGCACTGAGGGGCAGCCCCCCACCTCCACCAGCCACGGAGAGGAAAGGGCCCTTGTGGGACAGCAGCAAGGGACCCTGCAGGTCCCAGGCAGCCCGGGGGGCTGTGCTCAGGGAGGTGTCCGCTGCCCTTGATCCTATAATCGACAGAGAGGCACCAGCCCGATGGCCCCTCCTAAGCACAGCAGTGCTAGAGGAAGGTGAGGGGCCCCACCCTTAAAAAGAAGCCAAAGCTGCGGCTAAGGGGACACCCACCAGTCTCCAGGAGCTCCTGATGGGCGGCCCAAGCTGCATCAAGGAAAGACTGGTTTTCAAGCTGGCCTTCTGAGCCTGGAGTTTGTTCCTCATTCACTTTCATTCCCTCCCCAGGACAATCCTGTTTCTTCCAAGTGTATGACCCTAATAGGAAAGTGAAGTCACACCCAAGCGGTTTGAAGACATCCCATTTGCCACCTCACCTGCATTTCTCATGCTCGTGGAAAAGCCGAATCACTCAAGCCCCTCTGGGGGCCTTTCACCCTTGTTGCTGAGGGGCAACCCTGGTCTCCCCATACTGACACGCTTTGCTCTTTAACCTTCAGGAGCGTTGGCCTTGCCCTGCACTTAACCTCCTTGTGTCTTTGAATAAGGTGCTTAACTGTCTCAGATTCCACAGCTGCCAAGTAGACTGTCAATGAGCATTTCCCAGCCGGGTGTGGGGACCAAACAAGATCATTCGCACAAGGCTCTGCCATGGGTTCCAGATACATAGTATCTAAATAATAAACGTTAGCTGGGAGCAGGAAACAGTGGTTACAGCAGCAGCAGAACAGGAGTAGCTGTGCAGGGCTTGGGACCAATGCTTTCTTGTATCTCCATTAGCCGCACCAAACCCTGCACACAGCGCATGCTGGAGAAAAAGCTGCATGAGAGAGGAAACCAAGCCAGGCTGGAAATGTTATTTAAAGCCAGCCGCTAGCTACTGAGCCCTTATCTGATACGTGTTCCTGTGCTGAGCACATTATATAGATCCTACTTTTATCTGTTTAGATTACTCCCTACTTCTGAGGTTTTCCTTCCCCATAGGGTGAACTCCACTGGCTGAAACACCCTTTGCTCCTTTAGGAATCCTGTGATCAGTGTGAGACTGGGTGGCCGATCCTCTTCCCAGCAGCCTCTGCGTCCCTTTGGAAGTTAACTGCTGTACTGTCTTATCTTCAAGTTTCACTGAGGCTGCACAGGGCCACACTGCCAACGGCCAGGTAAGCCTGTAGATTCTGGGGCTCAGCGTCAGATGGTTGGCCTGTAGACACAGGCTACAAGTTATGTCCTGGCCTTTATCAGTAATAATTTGGGGCCTCAATGTGAAGATTCTTGTTTTATTGAAAAATCCATTTAGGCCCAGGTGGAGAAGGGCAGTACAATCCTTTAATTAAAATTTTTATTTATTTATTTTTAGAGAGAGGGGAAGAGAGGGTAAAAGAGTGAGAGAAGCATCAATGTGTGGTTGCCTCTTGCACGCCCCCAACTGGGGACCGTGCCTGCAACCTGGGCATGTGCCCTGACTGGGAATCGAACCACCAACCTACTGGTTTGCTGGATGGTGCTCAATCCCCTGAGCCACACCATCCGGGGTTAGGGCAGTACTATTTTTTGGCTCTCTATTCAACTTTATCATAACCCCTGCACCAACCCATTATGTAGATGTAGATAATGCTATCCTTTACCTATCTATCTGTCTACCTATTTCAGCACAGAGGAGTCAAGTGACTTGCCCAAAGTCACACAGGTGAACTAAGAATGGCTCTTACCTCTGCTATATCCCTCGCTGACGAGTTTGAGTGCATCCTAAGCACCGTAATACATTTTTAGTCTTAAGTGAAGAAAACAAAGAGGGCTATAGAGTCATCTCCTCCATGCTTCCTGACCTAGACCCACTATGCTCCCCAAGAAAGGCCTTGACAATCCTCCCTTCCATTGGCTGCATTCACTGGCTGGGCTTTCCTGTAGCTTTCCTCTCACTCTCAGGAGCTTTGCCTACGTTCATATTCTCTTCTCTCCAGCGTTTGCCATAACCATCCCAAGCCCTGGAGAGCATGTAATTATAAGATATTTATCCATGAGCATGTTCAAGTTTATCCTTGTTGGTTGGCTCTCTTGTTGTTTCTTTCATTTACTCCTGGATGCTGTCATGATGACATGGGTTTCAGACCCCATTCATTTTTCAGGTGACTTGTTGACACTGCCATGTCACTATGAGCAGGAACAGACATGCCCTTGTTTCTTTCCTATGCCATCTCTCCTTTAGTGCATTGGCAACTCTTCACACATGCTCGGAACTTTGTCTCTTCATGTCCTCTCCCTCCTCGCTGTCTTCCTTCTGCTTCTTTACCAAATAACAACCTACTTTCCTGCAGCTGAAAGATAGTCCCAAGGACTCGGACCTGAAGGTGGCTCTACTTCTTTAATATTACAGATGAGGGCTTAAGGCACAGAGAGGTTAAGGGATTTGTGTAAAGTCACACAGCAAACAAGTAGCTGAGTCCAACTAATTCCCAATTGTCTGATTCTCTGTATAGTGCTCATCCCAGCGTGCCATTTGGTTAAATGGTCCACTTGACTTAAAGACCACATCATTGAGTGAAGCAAACTCATTCCCTGCCCTCATCCTATAGAGAGCCAAGCTCTGTTGGACCTGTTCTGTCAGGGTCTGACCTCATCTTCTGTCCCTCTGCTCTTTGCTCACTTTTCTTACACTTGTGCAAAGTTGGTTCCTTCTCTGGAGTCTTGACATGGGCTGTCTCCTCACACTGAACACTCTTCTCGGGTCTTTGCAAAGCTCTCTGAGATTGTTCAGGTCTCTGCTCGAGTCTCCTTATCTGAGAACCCTAAAATGCCCTTGAGACTGCCCAGTGCTGCCCATCCCTTAAAGAGGGCTTCAGTATCCATGTATGTGCTAGGCACTGTTTAAGTATATTACCTGCATAAATGAATTCTCCTAACAGGACTCTATGAGGTAAGTACTATTATTATACCCATTTTGAGATGTAGCAACTGAGACACAAAATAATTAATGTGCATAAGTATGTATATATAGCTAATGAAAGGTAGAAGAGGGATTTTAACTAGGCCATCTGGCTGTCGCACCCTGTACTCTTAATTTTTAAAGTTAAGAGTTTTCCTCTCAGTATAGCTATAGGCTATATCCCTCTCTGACATGTCCCAAGTGGCCCTTCAGCCGGGTTTGAACTCGCCCAGCGTTGGTGAACACGTGCCCCTCCCCCTGTCCAGGAGCCTGCTTCACTGTTGGGCTGTTCTAACAACCGGAAAGTTCTTTCCCAATGAACTGGACTCTGCCTTCCTGTCCTTTGTTGGTCTTGAGCATCCTCTCTCCCAGATAGCATCCCTTCCCATTTTTCAGATCCGTTTCTAGGAAGACCAAACCAGAAACCTTCTTTCTGGATTCCTTTTCTGGTATCTTCAAACATCCTAAATGTATCACAAACTCTGAAATGCCAATTGGGAAAAAAAAAAAAAAAAACTTTAATCCTGAAAGTCTTCTTGCTTTTTGCCCCTCACTTTATGAAGGATCCTTAAAAATCTTAGGCCATAGTTTCTTTGCCTCAGTTCCCCCCACCTTCATCAGAGGTTCTAGAAATAAGTGTACAAATAGCAATTCTGCGTGGGACAGGGTAAGACAGAAAGTGAAACAGAGAGGAGTGTTGTGTTCATGGGTAGGAAGATGCCTTCAGAGCCTCGGTGGGGCGGGCAGTGTTTCGGGGAACAGGCCTTTGGAGAGACTGCTGACCTTCAGCGGAGAAATGCTTATGCTGAGTGGTTGGACAAAGCTTGAGGCATCAGAAGTAGGTGTCATAGGAAGGGCTACTGCTGTCCAGGCTGACCCTCTCAACACCATCATCAAGGTGGACACTCATTTTGTCTGTGTGTGTATGTCTCCCCAACCGGAAGGTACTCCACCTAACCAGGATTTCCCCCTATCTTGTTCCCTACTATCCTCAGTGCATAGAACAGCTCCTGGCACCACTGTAGTAGGCTCTCAAATATCTGTTGAATGAATAAATGAAGTCATGCAGTTCAGCTTCATTAATTATTGTGCTTCTCCTCCCCATTTTTATCAACAAGGCATCATTAGTTCTTTCTCTTCCCTTCCATGCGAGAGGAGAACCCACTTTAACTCCTGCATTCCCTTTGGATTCTTATCTCAGCTACATCGTCAGATTTCATCAGTGGCTTCACAGAGGAAGAGTACTGTTTACAGGGAAAGAATGTAAACATAGAATGAAAGACTGTTGAGCTTCCTTGGTTCCAAGCTCAAAAAATGTAATTTTCGGGTCCCTAAAATTCCCATGTTATTAACTTCTTTGGGTAAAGACAAACTTGTATTAGTTTCCTCTGGCTGTTGTAACCAACCACCATTAACTCGGTGGCTGAAAACAATAGAAGTTTATTTTCTCACAGTTCTTTAGACCTGAAATGCAAAATCAAAGTGTCAGCAGCAACACACTCCCTCCAGAAATTCTAGGGGAGAATCCAGCTCCTGGTGGCTCCTAGCATTCCTTAGCCTGTAGTCACATCACCCCATCTCTCCTTTCTCTCCTCTGTCTTCACATCACTTTTTCCTCTGTGTGTGCAACTAAATCCCCCTCTGCTTCTTTCTTGGAAGGATATACATGACTCCATTTAGGGGTCACCCAGACAATCCAGAATAATCTCCCCATCTCAAGCTCCTTAACTTAATCACATCCCCAAAGATCCTTTTCCTTTATAAAGTAGCGTTTACAGGTGCTACCGATTAGGACCTGATAGCTTTGGAGGCTAATTTTTAGCCTACAATAACACTGAAAGCCATCAGATAAATATTTGTTCATTCAGCAAACATTCTCTGAGTACCTACTGTATAAGCCTCAACAACTTAATCTACTCATAAGCATTAGACCTTGTGCCAAATGTCCTAATACCATATATAGCCTAGCCCTTACAATAAGTCTAGGACATAGGTCTGATTATCCCCATTTTACAGATTGAGAATACTGAGGCTCATAGTTCCAATGGTTTGTTTATAGTCTTACAACTAGTAAATGGCTGAACTGAAATTTGAACTCAGGTCTGTCACACTCTAATGTCAATCAGTCATGACCTTGTCTGAATCCTCTTCTCTTGGGAGTGGGAGGAGCTACATTCTGTCCTGATGGCTCCGCTTACAGACTGTGTGTCCTTAGGTAATGCAGTTTACCATGCTGGCCTCAGTTTCCTCATCTGTTACATGAAGAAATGAAAACAGATGAGCTCACAGCCCCTATCTAACTTTCATATTCTCTGCACCTGGAAGGGAGAACTGAAATAAAAACCCCATTACCCTCACACTTTTGCCAGGGATAGGAGATCACACCAGACACTCAGGACCCCCCAAAGCTGGAAACAGTGGAGACGGTGGGCCACACAACCCTAGATCAGATCTGCAATCATGGGTTAGCCATCACATGGCCCAAGAGGCTAGATGAGGGGATTGGAGGGGGTTGACTCCATAAACCATTCACTTGAGTCTTGCCTGGGTTCTGAGGACACGGAAACTCAAGGTTTTGCTGAATTTCTAGGGGGAATTCTATAAGGTACTCCAAGACTGGAAGGAGACCCAGATTCAGCTATAATCTTCCCTTATTGGAGGATGTGGACCAGTGACTTGTACCTTATGGAGAGTCGTGGACCTCTTTGACAATTTGATTAACTCTTAGACTGCTCTCCCCAGACAAAATTCTAACAAGTGTGCACCTAGGTGCCATGCTATGACGCCCATTCACGGTCACCAGGTTAATGATCCCTGGTACAGAGGGTGAGCCCTCTGATTAGACCTGCTCCAGGAAGAAATCAACCTTGAGGATTGCGGAAAAGGTCAAGACCACTCAGTAGTCACTTTATTTTCAAATCACCTCAAGTGACTCTACAGCTTATGTCTTTGGAGGGAGGGAATAATGGAGGGGGAGGGGAAGAGAGAGAAAGCAGGGAGAGGGGTGGAGGGAGAGAGAAGGGTGATATATAAAACACATCTGTATACAATTCTCAACCAGGTCATTTTCTTTACATTCGCCATACTATCTGGAGAATCGAATCATATTTCCATATCCTTGATAACCTGCAAGTTTATCGTGAAACCAGATCTAGGAAAATACTGGTCTGCAAATCTCAAGAAATGTCTCCTCTCTCCCGTGTTGTTTTTCCTTGCCTTTCATCAAGTGCTGGGTTGCCCCTGCCACCCACCTGGCAACCACGTTTCTTGACCCACACACAGTGGGATAAACTCTCCAGAACCAGAATGCTGGGAGTCCATGCGCAGGGTTCGCTACCCACCAATGGCAACTTCTAGATATCACAGGATTTAGCTCTGAGAAACTTGCCATTTCTCTCTTAATCCTTTGGGGGATCACTCGTGCTTTTAAAAATCTTATAAAGCTACATACACCCTCATAAAAATGCACAATGTGCACAACACATTTGCAACTGATTTTAGGAGGTTCGCAACCTCCCTAAAGCTTACCCCTGATGCTCTCCAGAGTGGCAGCATCCAGGATGGTAGCCTCAAGCCCCTGAGAGACGCTGTGAGTGTAAAATACATGCTGAGTTCTAAGCCTAATTGTGAGTTTTTAAAAAAAATGTAACTTATTAATACTGTGTATATGATGACAAGTTGAAATAATACTATTTGGGAGTTGATTTGCAATTACAATTTGCTATTGACGTACAAGCACTTAGTTAAAACATTAACTTGAATATTTGGGGTTTTGTGGTTGTCTTTAAATCTCAAGCATGTCCATAGGACTTTGTGAAATCCTCAACCCCAAGGCAGGGCGGATGCCCAGCTGGTGCACTCCGGTGCTCCCAGCCCCAGTCCTGACCGGCAGAGCCCTTGCCCTCCTGATGCCGTCTCGGAACATCACCCCCGCCCGAAGGACAAAATGGCCCTGTCTGCCATGCGCTTACTTCGCCATCTTCACTGAGCAACTACCTTCATCAGCAGTCTCTGCTTGTTCTTTTGCAGAAGGAAGGAGCAAACTGGGGCAGGTCCAAAAAATCAGAGGCCCACGTGGGCCCCACCCTCACCATGGATGACTCACATGACAAGAGCACGATCCCATGGCCACTGACCACAGAAACACTGATGCTGTTCGTTAAAAATGATGAATAGTGGACACACACCGAGCACTTCAGAGGTTGCAATTTCGAATACATCTTTGCTACAGGGGGTGGAGAGCATGCTAGTGCCACCGTGGCCACCTGCTTTCTCACCACCCAGACACGAGTCCAGATGCAAGAATCGGGGCCCCTTGTCAGTTGCCCGAAAGACCACATAACCCCTCCCTCATTCAAGAGCAAACATCTAGTTTATCTGAGTCACAGGCCTACCGGGATCCCAGTCCCATGAGAGCGTCGCACTGCTGCTGTGTCTAGCTGGTACCATCAAGCGCTCCAGCTGTAAGGGGTGTAGCATGGAGTCCGACACTCCTCAGTGTGAACCTTGACTGTTGCTTGCTAACTGTGAGCCTTGGGAAAGGTTCCTGGACCTCTCTTCCATTTCCCCTCCCACCTCAAAGGGTCATTGTGAGGATTAAGAGGATGTTGCTTGTGGCAATTAATCAAACCACTTGCTTCCTGGTCCCATGTCACATGCTCCTCTGAACACTCCTGGGAGTCAAGTCGCACAGCTAGGGGGTGAAGATCCTAGAGTTGGGGAGCCTGGATTTGAGTCCCTGCTCTGTCACTGACTAACTATGTGGCTTTGGACCAGTGAATCCATCACTCTAGGCCTCCTCATGTGTGAAAAAGAAATGAAAATACTACCTAGTTCTAAGGGCTATTGGGAAGACTAAAGGAATTAATAGGTAAAAGTATCTGAAACAGTACCAGGCACGTAGGGAACCCTCATCAGCTGCTGACTTGTTACTACCACAGTGGGTGCTCGGTAAATACTCATTGAATTCAAGTTTACCCACAGGGTGTCCTGGGAAAGAGATGGGACATCGTCTCTACCAAGATTCCCTGAGTATTTCCGTTTTGCAACATCCACACTTCCCTAGTAGAAAACCCGCAGGAGGGTGGACACCAGAACCCTACCTGGATTATCCTGAGCTGGACATTTTGAAGAGCTTTTCTGATTTTATTTTTTCCTCCAATATCCCTGAACGGAACTTGCGAAGTAGTATGGCAGGTAAGGAAGTAGCATAAAAGTGAGAAGCGGCCCTCTTTAACTTTCATACTAAGCTCTCATCTCCATTGTGCAACAAAGGAAGCCCCCATCCATGATGACAGAGAAGCCAGGAGGGGCTATGGCGGAGTGTGACCGGCTGAAGATTCACAGCCTTACAGGCATGGTCACTGCCACCCCAGGGCACCATGGTCAGGAAGGGCTTCGCTCGCTGTTCAAAATGTGGCCCATAGCTTAGCAGCAGGGACATCATCTGAGAGCTCATTGGAAAGGCAAAAATCCCAGGCCTCGCCCCAGACCTACTGAATCAGAACCTGCATCCATTTCACAATCTGAGAAGCACTGAGATAGAGTGGGGGCCGAGGGCTGAAGAACTGGGTTCGCCTCCTGGCGCAGCCACACACCTGCTGTATCACCTGGGAAAACTGACCATGTCTGAGCCTCAGCATCTCATCTAAACAACTAAGAACAATTATCATGCCCCCTCCAACCTGTGATGGGGATTCCTGGAGCATGTACATGGAAGTCTTTTTTTCTAAGGTAGTAGGTGCTAGATAAATATACAATTTTATTTCTTTCCACTGTGTGCATTTTCTAAAGTAGCTCCAGTCGTCTAGGGCTCGAGAGGACTCCAGCCTGTTCTGCTTTGATTGGAGGGTAGAGCTGACTCCCACTGATAGCAGCTGCACCCTGAGCTGCTCTTGCATGGACAGGATCCTTTCCACTGTGCCCCCAGGCTCCCATGTGGATTTACTAAGACCAGGCAGCCTCAATATGAGCGGAGGCCAAGCTGTCCACACAAGTCCTGGGAGAGCTGACAGATTAACACTTATTAAGCCATAAAGAGGAACTCCCTGGAGTACTGTGAAGAATATGGGCTTCAGAGACTAAAAGATATGGCTTTAAATCCTGGCTCTGCCACTTCATAGCTGTGACCTTGAACAAGTTGGCTTAGCTTTCTGAGCCTCAATTTCTTCATCTATGCAAGGAAGATAAAAATGCACCTCTGCAGAATGTTGTGAGATAATATATGTAAAGCATGTAAAAGAGCACCTGGCACCTGTAAGCAAGGGAGCTCTGTGTGGCAGAGAAAACAGACTGTCAGAAAAGCCAGGTTTGACTCTCCAAGGCTCCTCCCTGCTCAAGGATTCTAGAATGTGTCCTTTCAGAGTAGAGAGAGAGAAAAAGAGTACCCCAGAACAGGATCCATTCTGAGTGTCCCCAAATCAGGGAGGATTGTTGCTTTGCTGAGGGAAAACTAAATGACAGAGAGCCCCACTTCACAGGGAGTCAGAAACAATTCGACCTTCAGGACAGAGTCCATGGAGCAGCCCCGATAGCAAACCAGAGTAATGTTTGATTTTCTATTTGTTGAATAGCTTGGGATATACCGGAAGTTAGGATAATGCTTTAGAGCAGCAATTCTCAAACTTATGCACGCATCAGTGTCACCAAGAGAGCTTGTTGAATATATATATTATGGGCCATAGCCCCAGAAAGTCTAATTCAGTGGGTCTTAGAATCACACATTTAACCCATGGTTCTGATGCACATGAAAGAAAATCTGCCGTAGGGACAGAAACCCACTTCTTCTGACTCAACATTCTGCTCTTTTTCTATCACACTAAGGTCCTCTGGAAGGAAGGAAAGGTGGATAGATAAATGGATGAATGGATATGTGGACAAAGAAAATGAATAATAGTTCCCCACACATAGGTCAGCAGGTTGTAGTAAATGAATAATAGATCCCGGGGCCCTGGCGTTATCACTGCTGTCTCTTGACCATGGCTCCTAGGAAGGATTGCTGACTTGTGGATACTGGTCACGTGATTCTGGGACACTCTGGTGTGTGTGCACTATGAGGTTAGAATACATGTTCAAGTCTAAACACCGATACTCCCTTGTTGTATGACCACATGGAATTCACACATTTATTGAATCTTGATTTTCTCATTTGTAAAAAGAGGATAAAGCCCTCCAACCCACAAGATTGTTAACCACCAAAGTATAATATATGCTAGCTAACTTCATAGCTAGCTAATTTCTCTGGCTATGACCACCTCCAGTCTCCACTCCGTTTTCCCATCTGACCTGAAACCCGTAACGAGGGTCTAATTACCTCCCACATTTTATGTACACACCACTTTCAGGTACATAGTCCCATCTGAGTCTCGACCATGTATTGCCTCTTGTGAGGTGGTTGGGTGTTTCGATACCTAACCGACAGGTAACTGAGGCCATCAGAAGGCAGAGAAGTAAACTCTCTTATACAAGGCTACCCTGCAGCATGGTCTAAATCCAGTGGCCTCTCAGCTGCTCCCCAATGCCTCCTCACATCAAACCCTAAAATTGCCTTTGGCTTAGCTTGGGTCACAGCTAAAATTACATGGGGTCCCTTACATGTGTTACTAGATTGTAACTGGAAGCATTTGAATCTTCAATTCTGCCATGCCTGTGTCTTGCTGGTCACTGTCTTGAAATCTTTTCCAACCTGTTTCAGGAACTCTTTACCTCTCTGGCCTTTAGAAGACATTTGTGTCCTGGTTCCTGATAGAGGAGGCCCTATGAGGGGGACAGAGTCTATTTATTCTAACTTGCTCTGTCACCTCTAATGTACTGTCACATAAGTGACGTGCGGTGTGATCCTGGAAAGGAAACAATAAAATGCACAATTAAGAGAATAGCTGCTGTCTCTCAGGGATTCAGGGTCTCTGGAGGTCACATTTCCCCATGAATGCAAGGCCCACGGAGGTTCCCCGTGGCCCTCAAAGAGGCTCTGTCGTGGGAGGCTATCATGACCTTTTCCCACATTTCCATGTGGAGTTGGGGATTTGGTGGGAGGTGGTGGGGGAACAGAGAAGGTAGCAAGAACCCACTCTCCCCAGTGACCCTCTAAGGTGAAAATGGACCTGTCTCACCCGTTCCAAGGGAGCTGTCTGCCGGCACTCTTGAATTCAATGCCTGCTTCAAGGAGCCTGTCCAACTCTGGCTTTTATGACTCAAAAGACCTAGAATAAATAGATCCCCTTGTACAGTTATTTTTCTGAGGTTTTTTTTTTTTTTTTTTTTTTTTTTTCCTGCGATTTTAAGTAAGCCCAAGTCTTTCTGGCTCTTCTCTCTTTGGAGAAATGGAAGGATTAGAGTCTTCCTTGGATTCTTTTAACAAAGCCGACTGGCTTGCCAAGAATGTCACTTCCCTCCAATCACACAGTCAACAGATGGGGTGGCAGGGACCCAGAAATCAGCTACAAGAAGGGAACAAGCGTGCATTGCGTGCTGGACATTGACATGCCTCTCTAGTCTGACACAAGGCATGGCGGTTCCCTCCTCCAGCGGACTCTAAGGCAGTGTTCTTCCTTGCATGAGGCTACATGTGGCCTTGTGTCAGGAAGGGAAAGTCCAGGGGGATCCTTTGCAACACGAGTGTGTGACACAGCGCTGCTGGGCGCTATGATAGGGAGATGAGACCTCCCTCAGGAAGCTGTAGCCAACTAGCTGCTCAGTTGTCCTTGACCCCACTTTTGGGGAAGCCCATACTCACAATTCCACATCAAGGGCACATGAGGAAAAAGCAGGTACTTGGTCAATTCCGAAGCTGAAAAGTTGATATTTAAGTCCTTTGTTTTCTAAAGCCTGGGAGTATCATGGTCCCTCCTGCCTGGCACACCTGTGCTCTTCCTCAGGCCGCCAGGTGCCACCTGGTCTGTATTTCTAAGATACCTGTGGTCCTGGAGGTCAGCACAAAGCCAGAGAAGCAGCATTAACCTGGCTTCTGGAGCTGAGATCAGTGCCCGGCTGGCAGCCCTGATTGACTCCTATCCTGGGAACTTCAAAGGGCATGAAGAGCAGCTCATCAGGAGAAGAGGCTGCTGGCATCCTTCAAGTCACATCCTGGCAACTCTGGGAGCCACACACCTCGGGCTCCTGGGACTCCAACTTCGGGCTGGTGCCCTAAAAATATCCCCTTACTGTCTCTCACCCTCTAACACAGGCTCCGCTGAGGTTTGAGCAGAGGGCTGGTGCCTCTGCCTCCTCCGTGCTGCCAGTCACAGCTGTGCAAGGTCCCAGGACAATCGCCTGCAAGATTCTGCCTCTTCTTTGGAAGCCCCCTCCTATTCCATCCCTTCCCCAGCCCTTGCCACTCCTGCTGCATCCAGCTCTGCGGGGAAGCAGGTGGTACGGCAGTCCTGCTCACCCTCCCACCTCTCAGCCAAGGAAGATGCCCTTCAGGAACTCCTTCAAGGCCCCAAGGCTGTAAAGGGCCCACCCCAGAGGAGAGCTGATGTTGCGTGGAACCAAGGCCAGTCCACGTGTGGGACAGAAGAGGCTTGGATGTGGGATAAAAAGTCCCAGCAGAGCAGCCACTCAGCCCAGCGCTGGTCAGAAGGAAGGGCAAGGCTTCAGAGTAGGGTGCGGTCCTCCTGGACATCACGGGTATCCGTTGCTTTAAGAGAGACCCCAACTAGGGGTTGTCTGATGCCTAACGAAAGGAGCCTACCCTTGATTAAAAGTTAGAGTGTGACCACAGGGCTGTCTGAAGAGCGACCACACCCGGGAAAGCACACTTGCGTGGGGGGTCAGCTCTCTCAGGCATCATTTTCAGGCCACGTCTATGGCATCAGTGCACCCACGTGCTGGGTATCCTGGGAATCTGAGGGCACTGAGAAGGGCTGCCAGAAATGCTGTCAGGAAAGCCAGGTCGGGTAGGGGGTGGGGGGACCTCAAGACTGGGGCTCTGCTGAGCAAACCCAGAAGGTACTTTACGGACGTGGCAGCAGAAATGCGATGATACAAATCAGACCAGCTAGTGTAAGATGAGGGGCCACGTATTATCCTTCCCTTGATGTATTTAATTTGGGGGCATCTCAGTCAGCCCAGGATTGGGCTGGAGCTGACAGTTGGTGGCAAGGCCAAGGCGGGGTGGGAGGTGGGGGTGGAGATGTACCAACAGCTCAGAGCAGAAGGTAGAAAGGCCAGAGACGGAGGCTAAAGGAGAGCCGGCCAGGGGGAACCAGAAACCGGGGGGGGACTCCACGGGGCTTGTCGCTCAGCCTGAACTTGCAGCTCCTGCAATGCTGACTTTAAGCCGACCTTCAGCAGCGCTTCTTAGCAGTGTACACCGGGCAATCGCTGGTAAATCTTTATTAATTTTAATTGGCGGCGCCCATTTATAAGAACCATTAAAAAGGATAAATTGAGCCCATCCGGCGTAATGTCTTTTGTTAATTAGTTTGTCAGCACTGTTTTAATATCCCCTAATGACTTCATATTTCAGACCTGACATTAAAGGAGACGCTGTGAGAAAGGAAATGGTCTTATCACAGTGTACTGTAACGTTTTTCTTTGCCGAACAAAAAGTGTCCTTCCCAACGCTGACCAAGGTCAGATGTCATTTCATTCTCGAAGGTGGGTGCTTGAGGGCTCCCAAGGCCCCTAAGTCTGCCTGCAAGTTCTGCCAGCCCAACATCTCAGCCTGCCATTCTGCCAACCATCTCATGCAGCCCCAGAACACTTCCTTCCTTCCTCCCTTCCTCCCTTCCTCCCTTCCTCCCTTCCTCCCTTCCTTCCTCCCTCCCTCCCTCCCTTCCTTCCTTTCTCCCTTCCTT